>JAGFNQ010000385.1:99549-252028 GCA_024364735.1 Boesenbergia rotunda
AATGTTTGGCATTTTTACAAGAAAATCTACCGAAGTTCAGATAATTACAACTAGGTCCCTCTTTCCGAAATTCACTTTTTCAATCCCAAAAATTCGGTATTTAACAAAGGCAGTCAGACGCGACCTGCCACAACAAATAATAAGGGTTAAAAGAGAAAATGATTGTAATTGGAAAAGACAAGACATTTACCTTGAGGAGTGACTCATGTAAGCTGGCGATTAACCTAGCTGAATCACCTGTGGTCCTCCCTCTCATGGCTTCGCGGCTCCTCGGAGAAGGCGCATCAGATGTGCCTTCGGAGCAGCAGAGAGGGAGGGGCTAGACACTGGGTGCTTCAAAGGGCACTATGGAGGGGCCCGGAATGTCCTCCTCGATGCTGGACGCTTCTCTGGAAGGATGACCCTCGGCCATGGGCTCCTTCAGCTCCGCTGGCCGAGGCCTTCTCCGCTGCATGGGCCTTTCGGTGCAGATGTACACTCGTCAGCGAGGCTCTATCGATCCCGTCCGCTTGCCTCTGGAATGGTTGAGGGAGTCAGTAGGTGTTGCTATTTCGACACAGTGCTCCGCCGCAAGAGAGGGCACACTTCGGTGGTGCTTCGAGAGAAGAATTTTATTCTCCTTCTCCACCACGATCGTAGGAGATGCCGGAGGCACGCGGGTCATCCTCTTCCAGGGGGCAGGAGGAATTGAGCGTCTCTCCTGGTCTTCCTCCCTGGGTAAGATGAGCCATCTGTACCCCATTTTTCCAGTCGGCTCTATCACCGATGGAAGAACCTGAGTTGCAGGTTCTTCATCGTCACCTCCCTTCCCAATGGGAGCAGGGGAGAGATCAACTCCCTGAACACCAGGCAGCTCCTGTTCGAGCTCAGAGCTTTCAGAATTCTTGGTCACCGGGTTAGTAGGAGTTGGAGGAGGGGTGAGGGCCTGCTCGTCTGCCAACTCCCACTTAATTAGTTTGCTCATTGCCCGGGACAACATGACGTTCTCTACAACACAAAAATAAGGAAACATAAGTTAGAATTGACATGTGTTTAACAAAATATTGAACTTACTGAGGCTATAGCTAAGGCCAGTGTCTTTAGAGCTAAGCCTAGCCTGATACAGGAGTTCTTCATATTGTACCAGGCTGGGGCTGTGGAACTCTATTCGGCTAAGACGCTTCTGGCCCGCTGATACTCCTGGTCTTGCTAGAAGTCGCCCAGGTCTGAAAGAGAGGGTAGGTCTTCTCTCCAGCGAATTAGGTAGAAAGGACGCTCAGAAAGCCTAACGAAATAGAAGTGCTCCTTCCATCCCTTATGGGATGAACGGAGGCTTCCGATGAACTTATGGCCATGGGGAACGGTGAAGCTAAATGCCCCTCTAGAGGCCAAGTTTGGGAGGAAGAAGAAGTGGAAGAAGCGAGGGGTCAAAGGTATATTGAAAAGTTTGAAAAGGATAAACGCCCCGCTCATCTGTGTGAAGGTGTTGGGAGCCATTTAGTGTAAGGGGATATCAAAGTACTTAGATAGGGCCATGAAAAAGCGAGGAAGAGGAAAACGGAGGCTAAACTCTATCTTCCCTAAGAAAAAGGTGAAAACCCTTAAGAGAGGTTCTATTGGGGACTGGTCTATCCTGGGGACCTCGACCTCTAATTCCGCCGGAATACCATACACTTCACAAGCAACTCTCAAGGTGTTCATCTTGACCTTCGAGGAGGTGGCTTCGTACCACTCCAGATGATACGTCCATTCCTCTTCAGACCTCTCTTTCCTATCTTGGCCCTTCTTTCCCTTTCCTTCCTTGCCCATGGTAATGAAGGGGAGAAGAAGACGGAGGTGAACGAGACTTACGCGTGAAGAAGAAGCCCTAGCAAAAGGAAACTCTAGTAGGCAGAAGTAGGATGCACAAGCTCTGGTAGTCGGCGGTGCAAGAAGACGGAAGGCCACTTTCGCCTTCCCCTTTTATAGGGAAGGAGTCGCTCTCGTGCAAGGAATAGAGGCACGATACATGGACAGTGATAACTGCAAATCTCGAGGCATCACCGTTCATTATGGAATTTGGTTGGTATGGCCCTACTAAGTGTATTAGAGGGAAATCACGTGGAAAAGATCCTGCCACATGACAGTATTCTATTCATTGGAACGCTCTTTCGCCATTAAGATACCACATGCGCTCTTAATGAGTGATGGACAACTATCATTACTGGGCCTTGGAACTCGCAAGGACGCTTGGATTAACTCAAAGGACCGCCTTGGGCCAAGCGATGAATGTTTCGATTCCTAGGACCCGATAAGTCGTCAAGAGAGAAGGAACGATAATATGAGCCTCGCAGATACTTTGCTCCCCCTCATTATGCCACCAGCCTAATTAGTCAGCCACACTTCCTTCGATTAGACTATAAGATGTGTATACTAAAAGGCATTGCTTCTTTTATGAGATCATCCAAATTTTGAAAAGAGAATCATAACTACACTAGGTGTCTGTTTATATTAGTACATGCATGAAGTCCTTTACTACACATTGTAGTTAACATGGTGTATGGTGTTACACGGAAGATCATGTTATCGGTCACTTGCCTAGTATAAGTAGAAGCTCACAACCGAGATGGAATTGGACAAACCATCGGAATAGTTGTAGTGTAATTAGGTGTGGTTGGTCTTGACCATAGAATTACACTAGTGTACTTTGAGCACATTGAGCAGGACCAAAACCCGAGGTTATCCAATTTGTACTGACTCGATAATTGGATAGGACCTCAGATTTTATTATGGAGTACGATCCCTTAATCCTGATATAATAATGGGCATATATTATTAATTATTGTTTCTTTGATTTACCAATGGGTGAGATCTATTCTGTTAGATCGATAGACCCGGTAAGTTGGGAGATAATATTAATAATATAATGTGCTGTTAATTATTGACGGAATCCGTGTCCTGGTGAGTCGGGTTGATGATGCCCCCTTGATGAGCTCGAAAGGTTCATCATGCTAAACCCTGCAGGTGGATTTGATCCGACATGATGATAAGGTCGAGTGGTACTAGTCAAGGATCCAGAGGTTAATTAATTTGAATTGTCAGTAATTTAAATTAATTAACGGGCATTTGATATCTTAAACACGGGGGATGAACGACTCATAATAAGTGGAACCCATATGTAAATATTGGGGTTGGTGAGGTAATTCAATGTGGATCCTTTAGTGGAATGGATCTTCATTAATAGACCGGGTTTGGATCCATTGCAGGTCAAGATCCAATTCCTCCTCATGATCTCTATCGTAGCCCTATATATACCCCATATAACATGAACCCAAATTAATTTTTCTTTTGGAAAATTAATCCAAGGGAACATAAGAAACACCCTAAGTTTCTCCTCTTATCCACTCTCTCTCTTTCTCACGGATTGGGTGCGGCGCCTCCTACTATGGAGAAGATTTTCTTCTCCTTGATTTAATTCTTCTTCTTGGTAATCAAGTTGCTCACGCAATTTGATTAATGTTTTCTTTCTCCATGAGTGCGGCGCCGAAAACAGAATCTGTTTTCTTTCTCCACGAGTGCGGCGCCGAGATGCTATTTTCTTTCTCCACGAATGAGAAAGAATTACAAATTTGTAATTCTGCTCCTCATGGATTTGCATGGAATTTCATCATGCATGCAAATAATTTGCACCGTGCATGAGAAAGAATGGTAAAGAATTACAATTTTGTAATTCTAGAGCAGCTCATGGATTTGCATGGAATTGCACCATGCATGTAAATAATTTGCACCGTGCATGAGAAATAATTGCAATCTTGCAATTCGGCAAGGCAAGCAAATTGTTTGGCTGGAGAAGAATATGGAGAAAACAAGTTGCTCATGCAACTTGTTTGTAGCTTGAGAAAGTAAGGTGGAGTTCTGGAGTCGCTCAGAACACAAGTTGGTCACGTAACTTGGAGTTGCTCAGAACACAGGAGCTCCAAGATACTTGCTGCTCGGGCGTTGACATTGGAGGAGAGGAGTAGTAGAGTTATGTGTTTGGATTATCTTCTTTTTAGGAGCGGCCGACGGCGTCCCTTTGGTTGGGGATTGGTTGGTGCAAGGAGAAAAGATCGACTTGGTGACTACGGGTCTTGGTAGATCGTCGCCCACACGACGTCCAAGAGGGGATGGTCATACTGTAGAAGATCGTAAGGTAACAGAAGGTATATTCTTCCTTAGCTCCTTTCGTTCTTATTTGTGCCTTATTCATTTGCCTTGTCATTTTATGTTAGTTAGTTTATTATTTTCATATTGTATCATGGTGAATAATTTACTAACTGGACCCCGACCATAAACACAAAAGTCGGCGATCAAATTGTTTCCTTTTCCGCGGTCGAACGGTCGAGCAAATTACAAGGCCGATTTTGGTAATTGGCCGAGTTGTGATTTAGATCATTCGATACGGCACGAGATGGTCGTAAGGAGACGGGTCTCCATTCGGATTAATTTTTTAATCCGTAGACGTGAAGAGGTCTCTCGGATCGACCGAGTATTCGCTTAGAAAACCCGCCAAGCCATACCCAACATAGACTTGAAGGGAGGGACTTGTAATAGGGATAAGCATCTCGGGGTGGACACGTGGCACGAGAAAGCTACATGACAAGGCCCACCGAACCAGTGCCCTGAGGTCAAACCAGGGTTTGGGTTCCTGAGACTACCTCGGAAGAACTGAAAAAAAACCCCCGATGTCAGACCGGGGATCTGGTTCTCGAGACTACCTCGGGAGAACTGAAGAAGACCCCGAGGTCAGCTCAGGAGATAAGACTCCAAGACTGACTCGGGAGAGTGGAGGCCAAAGATCAACTTAGGGATAAGAAAGCTAGGCTTCAAGCACCTGCTCCTTCTTCTAGAACAGGAAAATCATCAGGTAATTATTACTCGCAACGCACGGTAATTAAGGCCATAATAATCGCAGTGGTCGTTACCAAAAGAGAATAGCTATTAAGTAACCGATGATTATGGAACGTGGAGGAGGACGTGGGAACACGTGCGAGGAAGTCATCAAGTATATAAGATGTCTTGGCACTCAGATAATGGGGGGTAAGCTTGCCAGAATTATAGCAATCTGATTCCTCGTTGTTCTCCGAAAAAGAGAGAGTTCTGACTTGAGCGTCGGAGAGGGCTCCCCGAAAAATCTTCCGGTGCATCCCCTTTAATGCTCATGTTAATCTCGCAGGCGTGGACATCCTCTCCCCATCATCGTCGTCGTTAAAAGAGATTCATTGGAAAAATAAGACCTAATCAATATTTTCTTTATGACATAATAATTTTTTTATTAATATGTCTTTAGAATTAGTATTTAGAATTAATTAATTTAGAATTGGTCAATTGACCAAGTATTTATACACATCTATACATTGTATTCTTCATTGCACATCAAGAACAAGATTTTATTATTGGTTTATATCTCTTTCTTCCTCTTTTATGGTATCAGACCGATTTTTACTTCCTCAATTTTTTTGTTCTACCACAAAGAATCGCCAAATTCTCTCTCTCTCTCTCTCTCTCTCTCTCTCTCTCTCTAGTTTCTCTATTTTTTGAAAACTACAGCTTTGATTTGCATTTGATTCCCTTCCCTCTATTTTGTGATCTACGTGCACTTCTCTTGTATGAGGAAAGCTTCACTGTAGCTTTCTATTTTGCATCAAAATTTTATCATATTTGGAAGGTTATCGGTGGTCGCCAATTCATCTTGTTATATATATAATGTCGGAACAGTCATCTCCGTCTTCCACAACAGAAACAAATTTTACGACTCAACTTTCTTCTTTGCCTCTAAACGTCAAACTTAACTATGATAATTGTATTCTTTGGAAGATGCAGTTTCTTTCACTACTCCATGTTCATGATCTACTTGGAGTTGTTGATGGTACTTCTCCTAAACCACAAGTAGACGATGCAAACTATGCTATTTGGAGCAAGAAGGATCAACTTATTATGACATGGTTAATCTCGACGATCGATGATTCTATACTTCCTATAATTGTAGGGCTTGATAGCTCTCGCCAAATATGGGAACCTCTTGGCCGAACCTTTGCTTCAGACTCTCAAGCATGTGCTCTTCAACTTCACATGCAATTACAATCAGTGCAAAGAGGAGACAAGTCTATCAATGAATATATGCAATTAATCAAGACCATTGCCAATAATTTAGCTACGATTGACCATCCAATTTCAGATTCAGATTTACTTATCCATGTTCTTGCAGGATTGAGGCCTCAATATGATAGTTTTATTCCCACCATAACTACTCACATAGATCAAGTGTCACTTAATACTCTTCATGGCTTATTATCTTCACACGAGATACTTCTTCAATTTCAATCTCAAAGGGTCTCATATACTCTCGCTCTTTCGGCACATGCAACGTAAAAAAATTGATATTACTACCCATCCTCCACACAATCAAGGAAATCAGGTTGAACGAAATAGAGGTCAAGGCCGAGGACAAGGTCAAGGACGTGGATGAGGACAAGGTCAAGGACGAGAGGCTAAGGTCGTTGTCAGATCTATCTTAAGAATGGTCACTTTACTTATCAATGTTATAAGAGATTTGATTTTAATTTTATTGGAGGTTTTGCATCCTCTACTCAAGCATCAACATCAACTTCATCATCTCATCCAAGAGCATTCTCTCTTGAAAGCAATCCTTATATACTAATGGCAGATTCTTCAATCCCGGGGTGACATCCAAACTCTAGCGTGACTCATCATGTTACACCGAATTATGATATTCTTATAGAAGCCTCCTCTTATCATGGTCCTGACACGGTACAAATAGGCAACGGTTCAGGTTTGCAAATTGCTCACCTTGGTAACACATTTATTTATTCATCTAGTCGTCTCTTTCACATGCGCAATGCATTCTATGTTCCCTCTATCATTAAAAATTTACTTTCAGTTCATCAATTTGCTCTAGATAATAATGTATTTTTTGAATTTCACCCTCATTATTGTCTTGTGAAGGATCTCATTACCAAAACCACCATGCTTAGAGGAGAAATTAGGGATGGTCTTTATCACCTACAACCTACATCCATCAAAGCGCTTATTGAAGAACACACAAATAAAGCCTCTTGGCATACATGTCTTGGTCATCCATCTCTCCGTGTCGTTCAAGAAGTCATTAATCGATTTAACCTACCAACCCTTTTATCGTCTTCATCTCATTCTTGTGATACGTGTCTGAAAGCGAAGAGTCATAAATTATCTTTTGTTTCTTCTTCTCTTATGTCTAATTTTCCTTTAGAAATAATCCACTTTGATGTTTGGGGTCCTGCACCTATTTTTTCAAATCAAGCTTTTCTTTATTATGTGATTTTTATTGATGATTTTAGTAGGTTTACCTGGGTTTTTCTCATGAAACGAAAATATGATCTTTTTAATATAGTTTGTCAATTTCAAAGGCACGTGGAACGTTACTTTGATCTAAAATTCTTTCTCTCCACTCTAATTGGGGTGGATAATATCAAACACTTTATCGTCATCTAGAATCTTCTGGCATCCTTCATCGAGTCTCATGTCCACACACTCCTGAACAAAAAGACTTTGCAGAAAGGAAATATCATCATATAATTGAAACCGCATTAGCTCTTCTCAATCATGCATCAGTTCCACTTAAATTTTAGGATGACGTGGTTCAAACTGTAGTTTATTTTATTAATTGTCTACCTACTCCATTACTTCAACATAAATGTCCCATGGAAAAACTCTACAATCAAACTCCTAGCTACATCTTCTTACGTATCTTTGGTTGCGCATGTTATCCATGGCTACAACTTTACTCTAAACATAAACTAAATCCTCGTTCTCAACAATGTGTCTTCCTTGGTTATAGTAATTTGTACCATGACTACCGTTGTCTATATATTCCAACAAGGCGTATATATATATCTTGACATGTTATTTTTATGAGTCTCTATTTCCTTTTACAGCCTTAACAGGACCTCCATCTTTAGGGAGCAATGGAACCTTTTTAATGCCACCTAATATCACATCTGAATTCTCACAGATTGCTCATCCAATCAGACACACTAAATATACTGAAGGTAATGACATCCTTAGTCTTGCTCCGGAGCCTTCTGCAAACTACCCTAGGTCATCAGAATCACCCCAAGTGACTACTCCATTAAGAGCTGGGCACACTAATAATTTCGAAAGTGGCAATGCTTTAGAACCTATTCCGTGTCCAATCTTGGAAGCATCTCCAGCTACAGACAATATGCTCCCAAACTCTGAATCATCGAACAATACAAGTCCTTCATAAGAATCACCTTGTCTGCCTACTTGTTCGTCACCATCAACAAGTGATGATACTCCCCGTCGTATGCTTCCCTTAAGTGGCATATATGCACGATGCCCACCAATAGCTACTCGACATCCTCTTCCTCGAGCTCTAGTGGTCACCTCAAAATCTATTGAACTAACTTGTTTTACACAAGCAAACAAGGATCCGAATTGGCGTAGTGTGATGACTGCAGAATTTGATGCACTGCTTCACAATGGAACATAGACCCTAGTTCCGCGCACTCCCTCCATGAATGTTGCGGGCTCTAAATGGATATTTCATCTTAAGCATCGAGCTGATGGTTCTCTTGAGCGATACAAAGCTCGACTTGTTGCCATAGGGTTTAGTCAACAACTAGGTCTTGACTTTAATGACACCTTTAGCCCAGTTATCAAAATTACATCTGCTAGATTATTATTATCAATAGTTGTTAGTTCTAATTGGTCTATTCGACAATTAGACGTTTCTAATATATTTCTGCATGGTAATCTTGAGGAAACAATATTTATGGAGCAACTATCTAGATTTATTCATCCATAATTTCCATCTCATGTTTATCACCTTAAGAAATCCATATATGGTCTTCAACAAACTCCTCGTGCATGGTTTCATCGATTATCCAAATGGTTGCAGACTCAAGGATTTTCTGGATTTAAGACTGATTCCTCTCTATTCTACAGACATAATGCTGAATTTATGATATTTTTTCTTATTTATGTTGATGATATTCTGTTAACTGATAATGATCAAAAGGGTATCACAAATCTATTAAGTATTCTCAATCAATAATTTCTTATTCGGGATTTAGGAAATGCTCATTTTTTCTTTGTATTTAACTTATTCCACATGATGAAGGTTATATCCTTTCTCAAAGCAAATATATTACTAGGCTTCTTCAAAGAGATAAAATGGATGGGGCACACCCGATTTCTACACCAATTGCTACAGTTAACGTCTCTATAACTTCTTCCTCTTCGGTGATGTCTGATCCCCAGGTTTATCGAAGTATTGTTGGAGCTTTATAGTATGTCACGCCCTGATATTACGTTTGCGGTAAATCGTGTTTGTTAGTTTATGCATGCTCCCACTGAACAAAATTGGGAAAGTGTGAAAAGAATACTTCGCTATCTCAGAGACACTATTTTACGTGGTCTTCTTTTATATTGTCACTCATCTCGAGATTTACATCCTATAGCAATGCGGATTGGGCGAGTTCTCATGAAGATAGACGCTCTACTAGCGGATATACAATATTTCTTGAACGAAATCTTATCTCTTGGAATTCGAAAAAGCAACCTACAATATCATGTTCAAGCACTGAGGCTGAATATAAAGCTATAGTCAATGCAACGTCAGAAATTATTTGGCTTCAATCTCTTCTTTTTGAACTTCGTCTTGCATCAAAAATTGCACAAAAAATTTGGTGTGATAATATTGGAGCAACATATCTTACAACAAATCCAGTATTTCATACTCATACAAAACATGTGGAAATTGATTTTCATTCTGTTCGACAACGCGTGACAGCTGAACAGTTATCTGTCTCTTACATTTCTGCAGAAGATCAAATCGCTGATATTTTTACTAAGCCATTATCCAGGCAACGTTTTACCAAGCTAGCAAGCAAACTCAACGTCAGAGATCTCCCGTTGAATTTGTCGAGGGGTAAAAGAGATTCATTGGGAAAATAAGACCTAATCAATATTTTCTTTATGACATAATAATTTCTTATTAATATGTTTTTAGAATTGACATTTAGAACTAGTTAATTTAGAATTGGTCAATTGACCAAGTACTTATAGACATCTATATATTGTGTTCTTCATTGCATATCAAGAATAAGATTTTATTATTGGTTTATATCTCTTTCTTTCTCTTTTAATCGTGGGTTACGCTTTGGTGACTCGTCATTTCCGTCGTTCGCTTCCGGAATAATAGGCATGCATGACTTAGGGTAAACAGTTAGTCTATATTTCATCAAAGCATAATTACTTTGTTTAACTTTATATATCTTCTTCAAAAATAAACTATAAAATCGGTAGGTGATAACATGCTCTACACCTCATATAGAAGAAGATCTAGAAACGCTATAATTCATGCCACATCAACCACACAAAAGTTAGGCCATAACCAACTCATATATCGCAATCTTCCTTCAATGTGGCCAACCTCCACAAGTTCCAAAGGATAACTGTGATACGCATTTTGCATCCCGGCCAACTGGTCGCCATGAACTTCATCTTCCAGAAACAGCAGGGCACTCAATTCCTTAATTTGGTTGATGACTTTGAAGTGGGAAAAGGCTCCGAGAAATCGCATGCATGTCAAGTTCCCCTGTCCCATGCATGATGTCGGCACTGAAGACAATTGGTCCAAATCAAAAGAAGAAGATCATGTTTATGCAAATGTCATGGCTGCTAAACTCCCACAGCTTGACGCTCCAATTAATCTCTCGCGGCGTCCATATGTATGCTCTCTTTTTTCAAACAACTAGTGATGGAGTTGACGCTACTTAATTGTGTAATTAATGGGACGAAGTGGATGTGTTTTGTCTTCTCCACCGGCAATTATATATGTCAACTGTATGCCTGGTTCAAGTGAATGACAGTGCAGGAACACGAAATGAATAATCGTAGTCTGTTTCTGAACAGCTCGACATATGTGGACGCGGTCACGCGGGCGCCGGACATATGAAGTAAAGAATGATTGATGGTATGGCCGGTGATCCCGCCCTATCTTTGTCACCATACGGACAGCCCGCGTGGCAAACAGCCTGGCCAACTTCTGGGTCCATGTCATTGTACGGATAGCCGGCCTGATAAACACCCTAGCCGGTCTTAGATTTCCTGCCAGCCGGTCGGACTCAAGCACCCGGGTAGAATAAATGCCAGAGCTCAGCCGGCCAGTCAATCCCGGTCTGCCATCATAAGGTTATTATGCCTCACTTATCCGGGTACTTCCGCCCGGTCTCTACATCCCCTCGCCCGGGTATTGCCGCCCGGCCATATAAAGGCCCCACGCCTAATCATCCGGGTGAATCCGCCCGGTAATCCTTCAGGTCCATACCGGACATCCAGCAGGGCATCCCCGTCTGTCGCTCACTCGGGCACTCCCCCGAAACCACCCTAGGATAACGACAAAACATCCGCACCAGCTGCAGTTAACAGGCTGTCACCACTCGTGTGACCTGACGCTCCCTGGCACGCCGCCCTGTCAGGCCGTTGGTGACAGGTGGCGCCGGTCGGGGATGTACAAGAACCTGTCTCTGTCCTCACATAGGACAAACAGTATAAGACAAGGAATGCTGGCTACAAGTCGACACAATCACAGAATATTCCCTGACTCCGTCAGAGAATCCTGACACCCGGCAGACAGTCAGGGAATATCCCTCGACCAGGTCAGAGAATCCTGACACAGGTCAGACTTGGTCCTTTCCCCCGGCTATATAAGCCCCTCCCCTCCTCATTATCAGGTACGCGCGCGAAGCTTCTCATCTACAGTGCTCCTCTATTTTGCTTGTTCACCGGAGTACTGACTTGACCGTCGGAGGGCCTTGCCGGGACGCTTCCCGGCTAGGTTGCTAACGGTCCTTTCCCTCAGCAGGTTCAGGTCATTCGGCCGAAGTTCTCCTCGACGACAGGATCCCCTCGGAGGAACTTCACTCGGAGATCTCCCCTGCATCCGCAATATTGATAGTTCGGCCAAACAGTCCCCGCCGGTAGAGATCCTTCTTCCTCCATTCGGAAGTTCCACTCGGCGGTTTCCTCATCCATCTGGCCAAAGGTGTACCAGGCAGAATCCGCTTCCGTCCGATCGGAAGGCACCCCCGTTAGCTGCGTCGTTCTGAGCGAAGGCAGCCCGTCAGCGCACACGTCATCCATCCCTACACCGTCATCCGGTTGCGGCCCCACCCCGCTCGGCGACAGGATCAAATTTGGCGCTAGAAGGAGGGCCTTCCGCCTGATCGAGAGCGGAGGATGGAAAACCCTAATCCTTTGACGGTTACACTCACGCCCGAAGAATATGAAATGCTGATGGCTGCTCGGACACAGAAAGCGCAACAATCTCACCCGCTAATTGGCAGTCAAGGAGCCCGACTCCCCGGGCATTCTACGAGGGGAAACTCGGAAGGTATGGCTGCTCAGCCCGACCCCTTCGTTCCTACATTTCCCCGAGCACTTTTCCGGAACGCGGTCCACTCGGCCCCAACCGAAGTTTCAGCAACCAGCCTGGCGCCTCAGACGCGGCCGGACAAAGGGAAAGGTTTAGCCGACCCCGCTTCGGCTTACCCGGCTCATAGCCCATTCTCTCCCCAAATTCTTGAAGATCCTGTTCCTAAGCATCTGCGGTTCTTCACTATGCCTGAGTACTCGGGGGCCAGTGACCCCGAAGAGCATGTTATGAAATTCGAAAGCGCCGCCCTGTTGCATCAATACCCGGAGGGCGTCAAATGCCGCGCTTTCCTGACAACCCTCTCTGGGCAGGCTCAGCGGTGGTTCGACGGACTCCCGGGAGGATCAGTCGGGAGTTTCGCAGAAGTGAAGCGGCTGTTTCTGCAGCATTTCGCAAGCAGCCGAAGGCACCATAAGACCAGCCTCAATTTGTTTGCTCTGAGGCAAGGTCCGAAAGAATCACTCCGGGACTATATCCGGAGGTTCAACGGAATAGCTATAGAGGTGCCCAATACAACGCCAGAAGTATTGGTCACCGCATTCTCGCAAGGGCTCCAGGAGGGAGATTTCTTCCGATCCCTGATCAGGAAGCCACCGAAGGACTTCGACAGCCTGCTCGGGAAGGCTGTCAAGTATATCAATGTAGAGGAGGCGCAAGCCGCCCGAAGGAAGGAAGTTGCGGTTAACCCACAGCCCGCACCTCAACATCACAGATCACCAGGGGGACCGATTCGCAGTCCCCGACCGGCCGATCGCCCGGGAATGAGACCCCAACAAGTGCAAGTAGCACAAGGGAATTGGCCCAACAGATGGGCACCGTATTGTGCGTTTCACCAATGCAACACGCACAACACTGAAGACTGCCGAGCAGGCGCTAGAGCAAGGACCCCACGCGGCAGGGGTCAAGGAAGACAAACCCCACAGGGGCGCGGGCGTGGTTATGGAGCCACAGCCCAAGGACAAGGGCGAGATACCCCCGCCGCCCGGCAATTATTTCCTCAGCCCGAGCAGGAAGAGGCGGGGGAGATTGACGAAGATCAGGCGAATCACCAGAACGCCGTCCGCGGAGGCGTCAATGTGATTTCCGGTGGGCCTACCGGAGGAGACTCCAATCGGGCCCGGAAGACACAGGTGCGCCGGCTGGAAATTCACCAAGTCGGGGTCAGCACCTCTCAAGCTCAAGGGCCCCAAATCAGCTGGGGGCCGCAGGATTTGCAAGGATTGGAGGTGCCACACGACGACCCGTTGGTCATTTCGGCTGTCATCGCCAATTACGAAGTCCACCGCACCATTGTGGACACCGGCAGCTCGGTAAACATTTTATATAAGCGAGCTTTCGATCAGCTACAGATTGAAATGTCGCAGCTGGAGTTGGTGGCTACGCCCCTGTTCGGATTCACGGGGAACGAAGTGCAGCCGATCGGACAAATACGACTGGCCGTCTCACTTGGAGAGGAGCCACTCAAGAGGACCCGTTTGACCACATTTCTGATTGTGGATGCGCCGGCTGCCTACAACGCCATACTCGGTCGACCGGCACTCAATGAATTTAAAGCGGTAGTTTCCACCTACTACCTCAAGTGAAGTTTCCGGTCGGCGACAGGGTCGGCGAGGTGAGAGGCAATCAGATCGTGGCCCGGCGTTGCTATGCTGATGACGTCCGATCAGGCGGTCAGAAGGCCAGGCGGGCAGATAGCGGCTGCAACGTGGTGGAGGCATCCCCTTGGGCGGAACTGCAGGAGGACAAGGAAGAGGTACAACTTCTGCCCGATCGGGGTGAGTCCAAAGTACAAATTGCTGCAGGACTTCCCGAGGAGCTGAAACAATCGCTGATCGAAGCCCTCGTCCGAAATCAGGATGTGTTCGCCTGGTCGCCGAAAGATTTGAAGGGGGTCCGACCAGAAGTTGCGGAACATCAGCTCCATATTTACCCGAATGCGCGGCCAGTAAAGCAAAGGAAAAGAGATCGCAGCGCCGCGCAGAACCAAGTCATCCGGGCGGAAGTCGAAAGACTATTGGAGGTCGGACACATCCGGGAGGTCCAGTTCCCGGCCTGGTTAGCCAATGTGGTGCTGGTAGCCAAACCCAACGACAAGTGGCGAGTATGCATTGATTTCCGAGATCTCAATCGTGCATGCCCAAAAGACTGCTACCCACTTCCCCGGATAGATCAAATGGTGGACTCAACGGCAGGCAGCGAGTTCATATCAATGCTGGATGCGTACCAGGGATACCACCAAGTCCCGCTGGCGGTGGCTGACCAGGAGAAGGTTAGCTTTGTCACGGCTGACGGCACCTACTGCTACACCGTCATGCCGTTCGGCCTCAAGAATGCTGGTGCCACCTACCAAAGGATGATGAACAAGGTGTTCAGGTCACAAATTGGGCGTAACGTCGAAGTATACGTCGACGATATTCTTATCAAGACTGCCCGGGCGGAAGAGCTAATCCCCGATATTGAAGAGACCTGCCAAACTCTGCGGCGGTTTGGCCTGAAGCTTAACCCGGCCAAATGTCTATTCGGGGCACGGAGTGGGAAGTTCCTCGGCTACATTGTCACTGAGCGAGGAATAGAAGCTAATCCGGGCAAAGTGAAAGCCATTCTAGAGATGCCGGCCCCACGCAATCTAAGGGAAGCTCAGCGGTTGACCGGGCGGATAACCGCCCTCTCCAGATTCATTTCCCGATCAGCCGAACAGGGACAGCCATGGAGCGGAAAGGAAAGAAAGAAAAGGGAGAATCTGACCGTAGTTGGTGGCGGAAAGGAATAACCGGCGAGGAAGGGCGAGGACAGCGGCGACACGCGACAACGGCGGCGAGGAGCGAGAAGCACCGAGTTAGAGAAGAGAACAGTGGAAGCAAATAAGGGTTTCGACGGATGCGGAGGCCTATTTATAGCTAGGCCGAAGGAAGGGAGACCGTCCGATGGCGATCCACGTGTACAAAGATCGCCTCATCCATGCCATTGTGGCTTCCCACGATCAGCCTCGATAAAGCGCGCTGACGTCGCCTGCAGCGGCGACAGGGCGCGTCGTCGTGCCAGCCAACCGGGAGCTGCCGCGTGGCGGAAAGAACTACGCGCGTTAATGGCCATTAAAAACTCATAATCATGGGGATAAATCGCATCTCGGTCGGCCAGCCAGCGGTTGCCACGTGGCCCGGTTAATTAAAGCGGAGGTGATGCCGTTATGGCGTCGGTCGCATCGGGCATGTCACATCACCTCATTCGGCTTAGAATGTCGCGTCTCCATTAATTGATTCACTCAGACTATCCCGAAAAAATCGTCTTGGGGCGCGTGTCACCACATTTCTTGCGACTTAGGGCAAGCATTCTCCCGCCCAAACGTGTCTAGCATGTCTCTCACCAACTGACAACCCTCGTCCGGTCGGACGAGTTAACGGACGCGTGGCGGCCCACGCTCCTTTCAGTCGGGAACAACTATTTTGACTACGCAGTACAAGTTACGAGGACACGTGGCGGTCCACGTTCCTCCGGTCAAAATCTTCATCCGCTCGGACATCTTCACCATGACAATAGTTAGTCGAGGGTGCGTGGCGGCCCACGCTCCCCAGTCATTCTTCGTCCAGCCGGACGCCTTCGCTAAACAAGAGTCAGGGGTGCGTGGCGGCCCACGCCCCTCTCGACTAACAGTCTTCTTCCGCCCAGGCATGATAGGCATACACATTACCAGATGTTGAGCATCATGTCAAGCCGGCCGGATATTAAAAGGGCAATAGTCGCTCGGCAGTAGGGCGACTGTACACACTATCAGTCCAGTCAGTCGGACTGATCGCCTCCTTCGACTAGACTTGAGGGGAAGGCTATTGATCCCGCCCTATCTTTGTCACCATACGGACAGCCCGCGTGGCAAACAGCCTGGCCAACTTCTGGGTCCATGTCATTGTACGGATAGCCGGCCTGATAAACACCCTAGCCGGTCTTAGATTTCCTGCCAGCCGGTCGGACTCAAGCACCCGGGTAGAATAAATGCCAGAGCTCAGCCGGCCAGTCAATCCCGGTCTGCCATCATAAGGTTATTATGCCTCACTTATCCGGGTACTTCCGCCCGGTCTCTACATCCCCTCGCCCGGGTATTGCCGCCCGGCCATATAAAGGCCCCACGCCTAATCATCCGGGTGAATCCGCCCGGTAATCCTTCAGGTCCATACCGGACATCCAGCAGGGCATCCCCGTCTGTCGCTCACTCGGGCACTCCCCCGAAACCACCCTAGGATAACGACAAAACATCCGCACCAGCTGCAGTTAACAGGCTGTCACCACTCGTGTGACCTGACGCTCCCTGGCACGCCGCCCTGTCAGGCCGTTGGTGACAGGTGGCGCCGGTCGGGGATGTACAAGAACCTGTCTCTGTCCTCACATAGGACAAACAGTATAAGACAAGGAATGCTGGCTACAAGTCGACACAATCACAGAATATTCCCTGACTCCGTCAGAGAATCCTGACACCCGGCAGACAGTCAGGGAATATCCCTCGACCAGGTCAGAGAATCCTGACACAGGTCAGACTTGGTCCTTTCCCCCGGCTATATAAGCCCCTCCCCTCCTCATTATCAGGTACGCGCGCGAAGCTTCTCATCTACAGTGCTCCTCTATTTTGCTTGTTCACCGGAGTACTGACTTGACCGTCGGAGGGCCTTGCCGGGACGCTTCCCGGCTAGGTTGCTAACGGTCCTTTCCCTCAGCAGGTTCAGGTCATTCGGCCGAAGTTCTCCTCGACGACAGGATCCCCTCGGAGGAACTTCACTCGGAGATCTCCCCTGCATCCGCAATATTGACAGTTCGGCCAAACAGTCCCCGCCGGTAGAGATCCTTCTTCCTCCATTCGGAAGTTCCACTCGGCGGTTTCCTCATCCATCTGGCCAAAGGTGTACCAGGCAGAATCCGCTTCCGTCCGATCGGAAGGCACCCCCGTTAGCTGCGTCGTTCTGAGCGAAGGCAGCCCGTCAGCGCACACGTCATCCATCCCTACACCGTCATCCGGTTGCGGCCCCACCCCGCTCGGCGACAGGATCAGCCGGAAAAAGACAATTAATTGCTTCAATTCCAATGGGATCGAGCAAAGATTTCAACACGTACTATAAAACCGCAACAGCTTGCATTAATTTATCATCTCAATTCTCAAGGAAGAGTATACGAACGTAGAACAAAGCATATTGGTAAAAATAAAATAAACAAAAAAATAAATAAAGATATTCATTTACATCTCTCATCTCATCCGGGATTAATTATATTCTAAGATTATCTTTGTAAAGAAAATGTTTACAGATATTGAAAGATTGTTAACTTTAATGGTGCTTGCACTTCCAATTAAAGTTTCTTAATGATTTAATACGAGGTATTGATTTCGTGATTATATTTTCAACATTTTGATGTAATGAAGTTGAAGATTTTCAATAATATTTTTTCTACTAGCGCTATCGAATTTATTTTATGACAAACCATTAAGAGATATATTCTTCAAAATTAAATTCTTTGATAGTCATATATGTTGGGAATACAATAAAAATCTCATAGTAAAAATACATTAAAAAACTCAAAAACAAATCAATAAGAACTTATACCCAAATAAAATAATGAAAATAATCATATCATTTTGGAGATCATATATGAATTCTTTTAATCCTAATAAATAATATCAGAGTTATGATCCAAATCGAGTCATGTAAACCCTAAACTCTAAGAGAAAAGTCCAAGCAAGTCAAGGATGACTAGATGCTTGATGAAAATCCTAAGAGAATGCACCCTAAGTGGTGAAATGTCTAAGTGGGTCAAGGGTGACTGGATGTTTGGCGAAAATCCTAGGACAGTAAATCCTAGGTGGTGAGTGAACCTTAGGTGGGTGAAAAGTTCAAACAGAATAAGGGTGACTAGATGCTTGGTAGAAATCTTGGAGGAGTGAGTTCTAGGTGATGAAAAGTCTTAGAGGAAATGAGTGACCTCGATTAATTAGATGCTTGAGGGAGAGGCCTGGAGCAAGTTAAGGGTGATCAGATGCTTGAGGAGAGATCTGGATAATGAGAATAATGATGGTCCTTCATTTGAGAGGAGGATTGTTGAAAATACAATCAAAATCCGATATTGAAAATCATGGAAAAGATCATGAGTTTATAAGATAAAAGATATATCTATTGGTATGAGACCTTTTGCAGGGTTGAGTCCAAAAAGAAATCCATGAGAACTTTGGCTCAAAGTGGACAATATGATACTATTGTGGATGTATGTAAATTCTTTTGATCATAATAAATGGTATTAGAGTCATGATCCAGATCGAGTCATATAGGTGGAATAGTGGTCTTGAACGAAAGAGGTGGGTACTCCTAGAGGAATGCACTCTAAGTGAAAAGTTCAATCAAGTTAAGGGTGATCGTATGCTTGGAGGAACTTCTGAGGAAGTAAACCCTAGGTGATGAAAAGTTTAAGTGAAGTATGACGGGAGACTTGATAAATCTTTGGGAGTGGACCCTAAGTGGTGAAAAAAATTCCCACCTAGTATCCACTTCCCAAGACATTTATAGATTCCTATAATGATATGATAATATCAGTATAGAGAAATATAAACAATAGACATGATTTAGAGTAATTATATGAATTTAGAATATGTGTATGATTAATTGAATATATATGTTGTCTATAATTTTACTATTATAAATTTATGATTATTATCATTAATTCAAGTATATAATTACAATTATGTATCATTATTATTATTTTTAAAATATATATGGATTTTTTTCTGTATATCTATCTTACAAGTTGAATTTGAACTCTATTTTTTTTTAAAAAAGAAAGAATGTGAAATTAGTTTCAGTAGGTGCATGGTTTGATATTCTTTTGAAATAGTGGGTAAAAAGAAATGCAGATAATTTATTATAATTTTTATAGAAAAAAAGTTGATTTCTTTCCATTTATGAATACTGAGTAGTTGATAGGGATTTGAATTGGGTGTGACCTGACTCACTTAGCACTCAATTGGCCCCACAACCTAGTTCGCCTTTTTATATGGCCCAATTGATCATTTGATCCCTTATTTTGTAATTTTGATCAACATTGGTTAATTTACTAGTTTTAGCTAGTCAGTCCACACAAAGGCATAAAATTATTTGAGACACTTCAGGAACCCAAGTCATCTTTAAAATTTATTAATTATATATAATAATCTAGATATTTAATTTTTTAAATCAATTAATTTTAAAAATAATTAATTTGATCCTACGAAAATTTTCTTATGATCATCCGAATAAATTTGAAAATATTCATGAGAGCTTATTCAAGTTGTCCACATTTTTAGAGTTATCATC
The DNA here is from genome assembly GCA_024364735.1 of Boesenbergia rotunda. Classification (NCBI taxonomy): domain Eukaryota; kingdom Viridiplantae; phylum Streptophyta; class Magnoliopsida; order Zingiberales; family Zingiberaceae; genus Boesenbergia; species Boesenbergia rotunda. The sequence goes on from JAGFNQ010000385.1 coordinate 119,326, forward strand.
TCTATAAAGAAAATTCCTATCATCTGCCATAATTAATTAAAATTCAATTCTTAGATATCTAATTAACACGTGAATCATATCTTTAAAATGTATACACTAAAGTATGTAGAGACATTTAAAAACTTTGTTCCATTGGAGTATGTGAAATCATTTTATGCTTTTGTTGTTTCATAGGTGATCAATTAAGGTTAGTGAGTAGTTTTAGCCAAAATTGTTATATGGACGTGAAATATTTATATATGGAGAAAAAAATGTGTAATAATTCCATATATTCTGGTAGTAAAAAATGATTCGTTTATTTTTAGCGTCCCTGTCAATTCACGAAACTATTAGTTCGAACAGTGACTAACGTACACTACAAAAAAATCAGTGATTAGTGACGGATATAAATTGACAATTTCTTTGTTAATTTATTAATTGATAATTTTTTTATTAATCTGTCAATTAATAAAGCATCATAAGATCTCTATAAATGGTATATCTCATGGACAAGTAATTTATTCAAGAAAATTATTTGATTACCTCTAAGGGTGCATTTGGTTGAGGGTGTTCATTGATAACCTTGGTTATTCATCCAAGGTTATCAATAAAAACCTTGTTTGGTTTAGGTAATGAAGAATTCCCAGGTAATCAAATATACCCAAAAGGGGTCATATAACCCGGAATCAGAAAACCAAGGGAAAGCCTGGTTTTTCTCAATTTCGGGGTTAAGACAGTTTTCTTTCCAAAATTACCCTTCAGTATTTCTTGTTTATGCCACATATACCCCTAATAATCAATTTAATTACAAGGCTACCCTAATATATGATTTTTCCCCCTCACGCGCCGACTCTGCAACGACTCCCTCGACTCTTCGATTTCCAGCGAGCAGAGGCGATTCCCGAGTCCCGGCTCCACGCGAGCAGAGGCGATTAACAACCCTTCACAGCGGCGACTCCTGAGCCCACGCGAGCAGAGGCGATTCACAGCCCTAGCAGAGGCGATTCACAGCGGCGACTCCACGCTCCGATTCGAAGGGCGATCACAACGGCGATATCCTAGCAGCGCACGATCGCAACCTCCAGGTTTTCCTTCCCTTCTCTAGAATCTTTGTTCTATGCTACCGTGGTCCATCTCGAGAAAATATTTTCGTGTTCATAGACATTCACAGGATTCCCATGCTTATTTTCGTGTTCTTGATTTTTTCACAGGATTCCCATGCTTGTTCTTTCGATTTCCTAATTTTTTCACAGCCATTCACACTTCCAAGTTGCGAGATTTTAATTCATGTCTCCTGTTTTTGTTTAGGTATCATATAATTGGTATCCTTTTAATTTGGTAACAGTGGGTATTTAATTTGGTAGGATTAAGAGAATTCTAATTTGATTGGTTTTCATTTTCTATGTGAGGTTCTTTTCTTTGCTGTATCATTATTTGATGTTCATCAACTTCATCTTAATTTTCTATTTGGTTAAGAGCTCAATTTAGTTCTTATCAATTTGGTACTAGAGAAAATAGGAAAAGTTAGGGCTGCGTTTATGCAAACTGAAATGAAACCTAGTGGATCGATATATGTTAGTTGTGTTTTTAAGGAAAAGTTAGGGCTGTTCTTATCAATTTTGTTTAGGTATCTAATTATTCTATGGCACTGATATATGCTAGTTGTGTTTTTAAGGAAATGGTTGTTTTACCACTAATTTTTGTTTTTATTGCTTTGTCGATCACACTAATTCATCGCTACCCTATTCATAAGGGTAATTTTATCATATTTTTTTGTGATAGCTACCTTGATATGCTTCTAATTAAATACTATTCGTTGCCTTATTTTCATGATAGGCTGATATGGATCGATTAGCAGTAAGGCAGGAGATGAAGATGATTTTGATATTTATACGCAAAAAGAGGATGGAAAGGAAGTTATTTATGCTTTTTATGTTGACAGTTGTCTTAGCTATCAAGAGGAGTGCTAGGTTTAGGAGGAGCATATCATATGCTTATCAGACATTGTCTAGATACAATATTAGGTCTATAAACTTGAATGAGATGGTTTTTCATAGCGATCGACAATGTGTTGATAATTGTCGGATGGATAGAAGGTCTTTAGACAAACTTTGTTCTTTGCTAACGACTCATGAGAAACTGAAAGGAAATAAAAATATGTCAATTAGTGAACTTGTAATATCTTTTCTTCACATTATTGCACATAATGTGAAGAATAGGGTCCTAAAACGACAAACAGCTAGATCTGATGAGACAGTTAGTAGACAATTTCATTCAGTTTTGAACTCTGTTCTACGGTTACACAACATTTTGCTTAAGAAGCCCGAACCAATCCCAGAAAATTACACGGATGAGAGGTGGAAATGGTTTAAGGTACAAGTATATAATTTCTATATATTTATTATTTTAATCATCTTAATGTACACAATAAATTAATATGATTTATGATGTTTCTTTGAGTGTAGGGCTGTTTGGGAGCATTAGATGGAACTTATATTAAGGTCAATGTCTCAACAGTTGATAGACCTAGGTATCGAACTAGAAAAGGTGAAATTGCAACCAATGTCTTGGGCGTGTGCACACCGAACATGCAATTTAGCTATGTCTTACCGGGTTGGGAAGGATCTGCAGCAGATGGTAGAGTCTTAAGGGATGCTATTAGTAGGAGGAATGGCTTGAAGATTCCTCAAGGTAATAATTATGTTATAATTAATACAAAATAGGTTGTTATTATATATATTAATACATATTCACTTGTAATATAGGTTGTTATTATTTGTGTGATGCTGGATACACAAATGGGGAAGGATTTTTGGCACCATATAGAGGTCAAAGGTACCATTTGACTGAATGGAGGCAAGGTTACCAACCAGCGACAGCTAAAGAATACTTTAATATGAAACACTCTCAAGCCAGAAATTGCATTGAGAGGTGTTTTGGCATTTTAAAAGAGAGATGGGCTATATTAAGAGATAAGTCATTTTATTCTGTTAAGACTCAGTGTAGGATTATTTCGGCTTGTTGTATTTTGCATAATTTCATAAGGTATGAAATGACAATTGATCCGATAGAGAGTGAGCTGGACGTCCTGGAGTCAAGTGAACTTGATGATGATGTCGACGATGATGGTGATTTGATCAGGCACTGTGAGACCAGCTCTGCTTGGACTGAATGGAGAGACAAACTTGCGGATGATATGTTCATGAGCTGGCAGTCATCGGTTAATTAAATATTATGTTCTTTTTGAAAATTTAGTTTCCCTTTCCATGTATTTGAACTCTTTGATCCATTTGTATTTGGGCTTATTATCCATTTGAATAGTTTGAACAATTTGATTGTATTTGGATTTGATCCATTTGTATTTGGGCTTATTATCCATTTGAATAGTTTGAACAATTTGATTGTATCTGGATTTGATCCATTTGTATTTGGGCTTATTATCCATTTGTATAGTATTCATTTGATCAATTTGATTATTTTTTATGCAAGAATTATGTGGTATTTGGATGGTTTAATTTCAGTTTTCAATGGAAGGAAATAGCCACAAGAGGAAAGTTCAAACTGAACAAGTAGAAAGTTCAATGTCAATGAAGTTCAAAAGGAAAACTCAGAGCACTAAACACTTATGGACAAAACAAGAGGATGCTGTATTAGTTGACTGCCTTGTTGAGTTGAGCAAAGATTCAACTTGGAAGAGTGAGAATGGTTTTCGAACTGGGTACCTATTGTATTTGGAGAAAGTAATGGCTGCTAAATTGCCATCTAGCAATTTGAAGGCTACCCCTCATATCGAGTCAAGATACAAGCTACTTAAGAGACAATTCCATGCTATCAATGAAATGCTGAATCATAGTAGTGGATTTGGGTGGAATGATGTTGAGAAGTGTATTATTGCTACAAAGGATGTTTTTGATGATTGGGTTAAGGTAATTTTGACAATTTTTGAGTTTCATTTATTTCTTCATTATGAGTTTTTTTTACAGCTTTTAACTAATGATATATTTTTAATTTAGAGTCATCCAGCTGCTATTGGTTTAAGGAATAAAGAGTTTCCCCATCTTGATGATTTGATGTTTGTGTGGGGGAATGATCGTGCCACAGGAGCTAATGCAGAAACCCCAGCTGATGCGGTAGAAGACATAAATTTATGCGATGAAGAGGTTGACACGTTTGAGCTTGAAAAAGATGAATATGCTGAAGGTCATAAAGATGAATATGATGATGACAACCAAGCAATAAGGATGGCTGAAACTCTAAGTTTATCAGTTTGTCCAACAAACAAGAAGTCAACCAACAGAAAGAAAAAAGGAAAGTCTGATGATGTTCTAGGTGACTTAGTGGGAGAGATGCAAAAGTATATCATTTCTGCTAATAAGGTTGATGCGGAGATGTCCACCTACTTCAAGAAACAAACCGAGAATAGTGATAGAAAAATGAAGATATATGAAGAGTTAATAGAACTTGCTGAATTTTCTGAGCAAGAAATTATGGATGTTGGAGAGTACATTCTCAAGGATGACCACAAGCTTGACAACTTTTTTGCATTGCCAAAGATATTTAGGAGAAATTATGTGATGAAACAGCTCTCTGAGATCCATCCTAAATGATTTAGCTATTTGAATTAGGTTGTTGGTACTTATATTTTGATATACTTTTGGACAATCGTGATATTATTTTGAACAAAACTTATTAGAAGAATGTCGTTTTGGATTGAACTTGGATTAAAATTTATTGGATGAATGTCTTTTTGGATGAATGTCTTTTTGGATCAATCATGGTTTAGCCAGATGTTGAAAAAGATGAATATTTTTTGTATTGCTTCTCTCAATTATTATTTGTAGATTAGGCTGAACATAATCGATTTTGTCATTTGCTAATGTCAATCAGTGAATGGGGCAAAAGATTTGGTCCATATTTCCAAGGACCATGAATTAGATTCTATCCGGTGGAATCCAAATGATCAACACGAGGTTTGCTTGTTATTTATTCCAAATAGGACTGATTTTATAGAAATTATCTTTTGGAAGAATGTCGTTTTGGATTTTACTGGATCATTCTTTTACTGGATCGATTATGTAGGATTTAAAAGAAATGATATTTGGTCTGTTTAAATTTGTATGGAACTTTGATGAACCATATGCAAATGTAATGTAATTTATGATTGCAACTTTGCAAGACATAGATGCTGTTTTTTTTTTAATAAAAGAATCTTATAGGCTAGTTTTTCTGGGTAATTTCTTGCTGAAAATGCTCATTCACATTCATTTTCTCTATATTTTATATTTGCAGGATTCACTCTTCTCAACTTAAACTTTAAAGATGCAAAATATTTTTTCTTTGCTCAAACCCTAACTGAGGAGTGCTCGATTAATTGCACTATACTTTAGGTGTCTATTGTTGTTTTACTTGTGGTTTGCATAGACTTTTACATCAAGGTGATTTCAAAAATAAGCCAGAAAACAGTAACATTTGTGATTTAGTATTAGCAATTGTTATTAGATCTTTGCAACTAATATCATCACTTTTATCACAGGCAACAGCTAGTGTTCTCTGATCTTTTGTCTTTTAATGTTTGTTAGGCAAATGTTTGGTGAAACAACTTGTTTGTTTGGTGATTGATGAAGCTCACCGGGCTATGGGAAACTATTCTTACTGTGTAGCAGTTCGTGAGGTGTTAAACTTTGTTCCAGTTATCATTTGAATTTAATGTTTAATGATCGCTTGTTACACATCCATTTATTATTAGAATATCCATCTCTATTCTGAATTCTTATAAAATCCTTTTTTCTTGATGTATGAGAAAGAAAGGCTAGCATGTTTGAGCTTTAATCATTCTTTCTGCATCCTGAACCTCTTTATCTTCATCTATTCAGTTGATGGCAGTTCCTGTGCAGTTAAGAATTCTAGCATTGACAGCAACACCTGGATGTAAGTATTGAATTGTTAAAATTTCAAAATGCACATATTTTCATTATCTTAATCTTGTTGCTCAGCAAAACAGCTGACCATTCAAAATGTCATCGATAACTTACATATTTCTGCTATGGAATACCGTAAAGAGAGTGACCATGATGTAAGCCCATACGTGCATAACAGGAAACTTGAATTGATAAAGGTAAGTACAAAATTTCTATGTAGTTTTGGATTGAACCCAATCCAGCAAAGTCATGTTTGGAAAATGCTAATGCCTTGGTTTCTTGACAGATTCTTGAAGCATTGGATAAGGGAGAAATTCCATCCACAGGTTCTATTGTTGAAGCATTCAAGAAGGTAATTCTAGAACGTTGCTTGAAACTGTACAGTAAGCATATGGACATTTTGCAACTACCGGTAGAAGAAAAAAGACTGCAGGAGGTTCATGAAGAATCAAAGTTCGAAACAAAAATTTTGTTGGTCTGGATCGGATGTGCGATCAAAATGCATGGTTTCATCTGTTGGTTTCATCCTGCATGGTTGCATGTGAGATCAAAATGAAGAGTGTACTTTTGATGCTATGTCTAATGCATGGTTTCATCTGTTGGTCTGGATCGGATGTGCGATCAAAATTTTGTTTCATCTGTTGCTCTCATCCTGCACAACACTCATTTTGTTCTTATTATTATTTGTATTTTATTAACTAGTTGCTTCAAAATTTTAGTCCAATCTTTTTAGTTGCTGTATTCTTATATTTTGAAAGGTAAACTACTTAAAGGTCGAATAATATGAGACGAACAAATCGTTAACTATACATAATTTCAGTAGGAAATAGAGAAAAGCTTAATACCAATTACTTCTCCTTCCCTGTCCCTACATTAGCTTACAAGTTTCAGAATGCTTATAAGTTAATCCATATCTTGAGGATTGATGAACTATACAAAATCCATGCAAATATGAGTTTCAGAAAACCAGAGCTTGGCTGATTATTACAAACATTCACTCGAGTGAAACTTTGCAAGATAGAGACTTTATCAATAATCCAATGCTTTTGAACTGCAAACAAAAGAAAATTTTGAACTCCAAGGTGGAGCCGAGGCTTTTCCGGCCGCCTGATTCCTCCAAAGCAGCTGTGTCCAAGCGATAACGAACTTCCAGCGGCGGCTTTGACGTCCATCTTGAAGACAAAGTGCTGAGGACACTGTTCGAGTGATACACCGTCTCTAAAGATCAATGAAAGCCAACAAATGGAATGTCTGAATCCTTAGCCTTAGCATAAGCTTAATTTCGTGGTTAACTGATCAAGAATTCGATAAACCCTGAAAACCTTGGGTGCGTTTCCACTTACTCTTGAGCTGCCGGAAGCTGCCGTCGAAGTGGGCGCGGCCAACCTCGAGGAGATCGGAGAGGACGCTGCCTGCGTTGGAGGCCTTCACAAAGAGCTCCTCGATGGCAGCTGCAATCTCCGCTAGGTTGCGGTGGCGCACCACCACAGGGATGCCGTTCTTCCACCTGGCGAAGGACGACCCTGCGAGTTCCGAGGGCGACTTCACCTCCGCCGCTGCCAACGATGCGAGTTCCGAGGGCGACGCCTGGCTGTGGGCGTAACCAGATCTGGTGGCCATGCTTTCAGTTCGAGAGAGAGTGCCCCTCTCGGCCTCCCAGTTCTCCCGAGGCTCCGGCTCGGAAGAGATAGCAGCGCTCATCCCATTCGCTGCAATAGACCTCTTCCCTTCCTACTCGACCTTCATCGTGTCGAGCCGATGGCCCCTCGACTCTGCCGCTTCTTCTGGTGATGTTGGACGCAATTCCTCACTTCAATCTCAGCTTTCGAAGACTATATTTATTAGGGATAATATAGTAATTATCATATTAGGTTATATATTAAAACCTTCAACCAAACAAGTTTTTGTCCCATTACCAAAGATTAAACCAAACAACATTAGATTATATCTTATTCCCTATAACTTGGTTATATGATTATCTGGTAATCACATGCCCAAAGTTATCAAAGAGCACCCTCAATCAAACGCACCCTAAAGGTCGTGCAATAGTGAAAACCATAAAACATAGAAAAAGGAAGAAAAAGAAAAAGAAAGGAAGAAAAAAAAAACTAACCTCAAGTAGGAGATGTGTGGAGATCAGAGATTGCCGAGAAGAGAAACAAGAATCATGCAAGGCGGCGGATCGTGAAAGGGATAGGGTTTTACACTTTTATGAGAGAGGGACCTTAGAATCCTCACCACTGTGATTCTAGGCTGGGCAAGGCGGTGATGGCAAGGTGTTGCGACTGGGTGAGGCGGCGATGGTGAGGTGTTGCGGCTGGGTGAGGCGATGATGGTCAAACACTTGTGAAGTACTGCAGCTTTGTGAGATGTCATCGAAAAGAAAACTCGCTGCGATTAAGCTAGGCAGGGAAAAACAGGGGTTAAGTTTAAGCAAAATAAGGATGAAAATATTAGTCGATTCAACTTATAATTTATATTTTTACTGTTTCAAATTTATTATTTCAGCACTTAACGATTATAATTTTTTATATAACTTATTATTTCATTGAATAAATGTTACGAAGTTAAATGTCACTTAAAAATAAAATGAAACTCGTATGTATTTTTTTAATTGATAAAGTCTAAATGGTAAATACTATATCAATTTTATAATCAAAGTTAATTATCACATATTATTTTATAATTAATAATCGTCAAAATAATTATTTTATAATTAATAACTATTGGTGAAGTTAAATGTCGCATATTACCGTTGGTTATTATTGAGCTTCTATTCTCATCTCGACCGCCGCCACCTGTTCTCTCCCTCCTTCAAAGTCAAACCTCTTCTTCCTTCACTACACCCACCACCACCGCCAGCCTCCATCAGCCCTCTTCCACTCTCAAGCATCCACGCGTTGATCGTCGACCTCCTTCCTATCTTCCTGTTCTTCGTTTTTCCATTAATACTTGCATTTTCTTCTTCCTCTTTTTTGTCTTTTGTTTTCCTCTTCTTTGTTGAATAACAGCAACACTTTTTCTGCCTTTCTTCCTCAACAATAGCTGTGAAAATTATATCTTGACTAGTTTACATCGAGCTTGCGCTTCTATTTTTAATGTCATAGACTCGAAAAAGATGTCAAATTTATTTTAAAGTTGGATATATTGGTACTTAATGCCCTAAACGATTTGACACAAATTTCGGTCCTACAACTTTAAGACAATCAAATGTTTCACAAATACATCTTAAAACACTCTCATCTAGGCCTATTCTTAGTAAACCATCAGTTTTCATCGACTGAATGGTATATTGACACAGGAGCAACTCATCATGTCATATTAAACTATAATATCCTTACAAAAGTAATGTCGTACTATGGTTCAAATATGATGTGAATTGGCGATGACTAAGGTTTGTAAATTTTTAATCTTGAAAATACATTCATTTATTTATTTAGTCGTACTTTTCACATGCGTAACATCTTTTATGCTTCATCTATTACTAACAATTTACTCTCCATACGTCAGTTTTGTCTAGATAACAATATCATTTTTGAATTTCATCATAATCATTATCTTATAAAGGATAGGGGAGCAACTACTACTGTGTTTTATGGGGAAATCAAAAATGGCCTCTACTATCTTTAAAGTTCTTCAATCAAAGCTTTTATTGGTGAACGCACAAATACACCAACTTGGCATGCTCGACTTGGTCAGCCTTCTCTTCGAGTTGTTCAGTTAATCATCAAAAAATATGGTTTACCTACTTCCTTTACCTCTTCTCCATCTCATTCATGTAGAGTCTGCGTGAAATCTAAAAGTCATAAATTACCTTCGCTTCATTCGGTCGTGTTTCTAATTTTTCACTTGAAATAATTCATTCGAATGTTTGGGCCCTACACTTATCTTGTCTAACCGAGATTTCCTATATTATGTTACTTTCGGTGATCATTTTAGTAAATATACTTGGCTCTATTCTATGAGAAGAAAATCTGATTTATTAAATATATTCTGTAATTTACAAAAATAAGTTGAAAATTATTTTAATCGTAAAATACTCTCTTTTCATTCAAATTTGGGAGGCAAATATTAGCTCTCCATCATCATCTTGTCTCTTGTGGAATGGTTCATCATGTCTCTTATCCTTATACTCTAGAGAAAAATGACTTTGTCGACAGAAAACATAGACATATAGTTGAAACTGCCTTAGTTCTTCTTTATCATGCATCAGTTCCACGTAAATTTTGCGATGAAGCTGTTTGCACTGCAGTAGGTCTCATAAGTCGACTTCCTACCCTATTACTCAATCATAAGTATCCTTTGAAAAACTTTATAATCAAACTCTTGATTATTTATTTCTTTAAATTTTGGATTGCATAAGTTATCCAAACTTGACTCTCGTTCACTACAATATACTTTTCTCCATTATAGTAATTTGCACGATGGGTATCGATGCTTGTACATACCAACTTGACAAATATTTTTGATGAGTCTCTATTACCTTTTTCAGCAGCCTCTTCGTTCTCTCCTTTAGATACTGGTGGCACCTTCTTGATGTCACCTAACATTGTCAGAAGTGATGACGTATTAGGTCCTACTCTGGAGTTCTCTGATAACTCCCTTATACCATCGAATTACCTCAAGTTGCTACTCCAATCTTAAAAGTCTCATTAGTCAAAGATACAATGCTTTCTAGCTCTGGATTCTTGTATAATACAAGTTCATCATCAAAATCACTATGTCAACCTACTTCTTCGTCGTCATCAACAAGTAATTTGGATGATAATGCTCATCATTGCATGCTTCCCTTAAGTGATATCTGTTGGTGCAATCGACCCAAGTTTGATCGGGCAGATCATGGGTTTTGATGTGTGTGTCAATATGATTAAGTTAGGGTTTCATGTTGATCTAATATGCGTATGTGAGTGTGCAGGTTTGCAGGATACACATAGACTTAGTTGGACGTCTTCGGGGTCGGTGAAGGATGGCATGGAGACAAGCCGAGGGCTTGCATGTATTCGAGGGACCATGGACAAAGCAAGGACGATGAGCCGAGGGAAATGCACTTTGAGGCATACGTGAAGGATGACATGGGGAGACGAGCCGTGAGCTTGTATGCATTTGAGGGACGAGAGCCGAAGTCGAAGAAGGCTTGAAGGCAACAGGTCGAGACTGCTGGAGCAAGAACGATAAGTCGAGGGAAGCACACTTCGAGGCATACGCGAAGGATGACATGGGGGGATGCGCCGCGGGCTTACATTCATCCGAGGGACGAGAGCCAAAGTCGAAGAGGGCTTGAAGGCAATAGGTCGAGGCTGCTGAATGAAGAGTCAAATGAGTCGTGAGGATTCGAGTGCTGAGAGAACTGTACTCGGGAAGGGAAATCCTAGGGTTCGAGTGTTGAGAGAATTGTACTCGGGAAGGGAAACCTTAGGTGGCAGTAGACTGATGCTTGATCAGTCGACTGAGGTAGAGCACAAAAAGATCAGTCGACTGGTGTCGACCAGAATGCGAATTGTTAGGCTGTGACATTCGAATTCGCGAGGACCAGTCGACTGCCCCAGGGCCAGTCGACTGGTAACGGTCAAAACAGGATCGAGCTCTATTTAAGAGAGCTCATGTTTGGCTACTTCTTCTTGGCGAAACAAGCTTGTAAAAAGCCTGTTAATAGCCTGCAAGTGCTTAGGTTGTGTCAAAGGATTATGGCGAGGTTTCTCCACCCACAAGGAGCGACAAAAGCTAGCCGGAGGTGTTCCAGGGAATCATCCACCGAAGGATCGGGATCGTCCACCTTACGGACAGTCGTGGTGTAGGAGTTTCATTTCCGAACCACGTAAATCGGTGTGTCTTTTTTAGTTATTAGTTTTAGTTTTTGTTATTCCGCTTGCGCACTAACCATTGTAGGAAGATAACATTGAAAAGTTGCTATTCACCCCCCCTCTAGCAAACGACAAGGTCCCAACAAGTGGTATCAGAGCGAGGTTTGCTCATCCACGGTCTAACCGCCGAGAGAGCAAAAAGCTAGAGGAAATGACGATTGAAGAAAGATTTGGGGATGACATCAACATTCCACCTTCCTACGATCGCGAGAGTTTCGAGTATTGGAAGATATGGATAAAGACATGGTTTGGTATGGATTGGAACTACATGATCGTGCTAGAAGAGCCATTTGAAGTTCCAAGAGATAAACATGGGAAAAAGCTCCGACCAATATATTGGACCAAGAAGCAACATGCCCAATCAAAGGCAAACGAAAAGGTAATTTCAATATTAATCGATGTTTTGCCTAATGATATAATTAGTGTAGTTGAATACAAAAACACACACAAATTATGGAGCAAGGTATTAGCATTTCATGAAAATCCTACACAAGTCCAAGTAGTGGAAGAACTCAAGGAAATAAGCTCAACATCCGAAGGGAAGGAGAAAGAAGAAAAAGATTTACTCATCTCCTCAAGTGAAGTTGCACAAAAAAGTGAAAGATTATCCACTTCATCAAGGGAAGAAGAAGAGGTCTCCACTTCAAGGATTGAGAGAGACTATCCTCTATACCGGAGTAAGAAGAAGCATCCACCTCCACCAAAGCGAGGTCGAAAGATCACATCATTTGCTTTAAATGCACCAAGAAGGGACACTACAAAGATAAGTGTCCAGTAGGTAAAAAGGAGGTAAACCCTAAATCCAAGTCAATTCATTTAAAATCTAACATGAGTTGTAGGGAAAAGAAGGAGAAAAGGCACATTAGGTGTTACACATGTGGAGAGCTAGGACACTACCACACCAAATGCTCAAAGAAAGGAGAATTCAAGAAATTGGAGCATTTAAGGAAGTGGGAGAAGAAGGAGAAGAAGAAAAGCTCATATCAAGGGGGAGCTACAAGGGTAAGGAAGGTAATCCCTAACTCTAAGCATTTTTCAAATTCCTCTATGTGTGGTAGAAATAATGAAAATTGTTTACCTTTGCATATTAGAAATAATGATGAGAATTATTTATTTATGCGTAATTTTGGTTTTAGGTATTATGATAAAAATAGGACTAATGTTATATTTCAAAACCCTAAGGAATTTATGTGTCATGATAAACCTAGAATTGTTAGGCCTAAGGACCAAAGCATTAATACAAAGAAAGGGAGACACATGCCTAGACAAATGGGTAGATCTAGAAATGTCCAAAATGAGCATGGTAATGCTAAGGTTAAGAACTTAGAGAGGGAAAATCAAGTCTTGAGGGCAAGACTTGATAAATTAGAGAAAACCCTAGATAAATTCAATAGTGGATCTAAGGGTTTAGGCATGATGTCGGATAGTCAAAACCCCGACAATGATAGACCGGGGTCTAGGATATTAATCTATGAGATCAAAGGCTATGGAAAAGTCATATGCAAGGATGTCATAAGACTATAGCAATGGGAAGGCCAAAAAGGGCAAGGAAAAGCCATTTAATGGGAAAAAGGGAAACTTAACCAAGGAAAAGGTGTATAAAGTTAAGAAAGTTAGGGTTGTAGGTCAAGAAGTACCGAAGGTACACATGTGTGGTCTTGCAATTATAGATGAGTCACCTAGGGAGGTGACTAAGGCTAAGAGCTCAAGGGGAGCTCTAGGAGTCAAATTGGGATCCATAGTCAATGGATCTCAAGAGGGGTTCTTCAAAAGGACTAGATGAATGTGGAATGTGCCAAAGGATTTGGGGACAAGTTGTGAGACTTAATCCTAGGGATTTGGCACAATTAAAAGTGAGTGTCATGCAAAAATATAACAATGGAGTTATATTGCATGAAAATTGGTTCTTACTATGGAGATGTCATATAAATCAATGCTAAGGTTGCATTGAGGTTGGGGATGAAAAGATACATCAAGGAGAGATCAAAACTAGGACTTTAGGTTAAAGTTCAAATATAGAATGAAAGATACAAAATGGAGGGGTTCTCAAAGAATTGGAATTTTTGTCAAAAAATCAAGCATATTTGGTATTTTCACGAAACTATATTTTTCTTGGAAAGAATACATCATAAAAATATGCTTGCAAAATTTCAGAATTTTTTGAATTTTATGAAATTTTTTAGGGGTTTCTGAATTTCGGCTGAAAATTCAGAATGTTGTGTATCAGTCGACTGCCCCTGGGGCAATCGACTGATCTTTCTGTGGATTACCAATTCGAAGGCACCAGTCGACTGGTAACTGACGCAGTCGACTGGTGCTGCTGTTTTCTGATTTCTGGGAGGTTTTCAGAAATAGGAAGGTGTTCTCGTTGATACCAATGGTAAGTATTGCTTAGAGCAATCGTTTTGATGCAGTCAAAGGGGGGCAACTTGTGATTATAAGTTAGGGTTCAACTTAACTTGGGGAGTTAGTGTTTAACTTAACTTGTGGTTATGGAAGATTGAAAATTATGTGGAGGACATAGGTTAAGGGGGAATATGCATTTGTTTATGCTGCTTAAATTACTATGTTTTAATTTTCAATTGTTATTGTTGTTTTTACACCTAACTTAAACATATTGTCACACATCAAAGAGGGGGAGATTGTTGGTGCAATTGACCAAAGTTTGATCGGGTAGAACATGGGTTTTGATGTGTGTGTCAATATGATTAAGTTAGGGTTTCATGTTGATTTAATATGTGTATGTGAGTGTGCAGGTTTGCAGGATACACATAGACTTAGTTGGACATCTTCGGGGCCGGTGAAGGATGGCATGGAGACAAGCCGAGGGCTTGCATGCATCCAAGGGACCGTGGACAAAGCAGGGGCAATGAGCCGAGGGAAGCGCACTTCGAGGCATACGTGATGGATGACATAGGGAGACGAGTCGTAGGTTTGCATGCATCTGAGGAACGAGAGCCGAAGTCGAAGAAGGCTTGAAGGCAACAGGTCGAGGCTACTGGAGCAGGAACGATGAGCCGAGGGAAGTGCACTTCGAGGCATACGCTAAGGATGACATGGGGGGATGAGCTGCGAGCTTGCATGTTGATGCAGCTGACCCTGATTGTTGTTTTGGTGTTGACACTGATTTTAGTTTAGGTTGATGAGATGATTATGATTAAGTCCTGGTCGTGACTAGGCATACCTAGTGGGACTAGGTTTAAGGAAAAATCCTAGCCTGGAGGGCTAGGTGTGAAAAGTCCTAACCTGGAGGGTTAGGTGTGGAAAAATCCTAGCTTGGAGGGCTAGGTGTGGAAAATCCTAACCTGGAGGGTTAGGTGTGAAAAGTCCTAGCTTGGAGGGCTAGGTGTGGAAAAAGTCCTAGTTTGGAGGGCTAGGTGTGGAAAAAGTCCTAGTTTGGAGGGCTAGGTGTGAAATCCTAGCTTGGAGGGCCAGGTGGATGAAACCCTGGCTTGGAGGGCAAGGTCCTAGCTTGAAGGGCTAGGTTGGATGAAATCCCAGCTTGGAGGGCCAGGTCCTAGCTTGGAGGGCTAGGTTGAAATCCTAGTGAGTGAAGCCAGGTCATAGCTTGGAGGCTAGGTTGAAGTCCCGGTGAGTGAGACTGGGCATGGAGTCTTGGTCCGAGGGACTGAGCACGAGTCAGGGGAGGCTGGGAGCCAGTTCTCTTGACTTAGAGTGGGTTTGGCCTTGCCCGGATCGGTCTGGTGACTGATCAGGGAAGTTGGCACGAAGTTCCCTCGTGGATCGGTCTGGTGACCGATCCAGCGATGTCTGATCGGTCTGGTGACCGATCAGGGAGCTTCCAGTAACTTTGGCAAACCTACTGTTTGACTCCTGATCGGTCTGGTGACCGATCAGGGAGAAACCTTGATCGATTAGTCTGAACGATCAACTATCGCGAGGTTTCTCACCCTGACCGATTAGACTGGAGCCTGATCGGTCAGGGAGTGTCCTAATCGGTCTGGTGACCGATCAGCCGTGTATTTCAGGCGGGATTGTGGCAAGCAGATTTCTAGATCGGTTTGGTGACCGATCTGGTGACCGGTCAGGGTGACTGATCATACAAGCTTGCGATTCCAGGTTTCTCACTGGGGACCGATCAGGCTGGAGCCTGGAGCCTGATCGGTCTGGGATCATCCTGATCGGTCCGGTGACCGATCACTTTAATTCAAAATGCGCTGTCAGAGTTCTGATCGCGCTCTGAACACTTCTGATCACCACTGATACTCCACTGATATGTTCTGATGCTTTGATCTTCTGTTGATTTGCTGCCCTAATGTGCTGCTAAGTGTGAAGGTGACACAGGGATCATCAAAGGGAAGTCAAAAGAAGGTTTTCGCTACAGCAGTTTTGGCTGTTTACTTCAGCAGGTTGCAATGTTCTCTGGCGTGAGCTGCAACGGCTGAGGAGCTGATGACCTGGGGCTCGACTGGAAGGGATTCAGTGAGTTCAGAGGAGGTCAGGGATAGCTGGTTGTTGCAGGAGAGTAGCTGGGAGCTGCTGCAGAGGAACGGTTGACCTGGCGATGGAAGCTGGTTAAGCTGGGTAGCGGAGAAGAGCGGAACATGTCACGCCCCCAGAGGCACATGCTTACTCGAAAATCGGGCAGCATCTCCCTGTACGGCGAACAATATGGGGCAAATATACATACTATCTCACCATATAACTTAGCCACAAGCGGCTAGTATCACAAAACATAAAAGATAAACACAACTACGCAGTTATAAGATAACGGGTGACTCAGCCACCTTAGGCATAAAAGAAAACACAACTTAATAAGAAACTCCACAACGAATAAACCCAATCAATAAGACATGACTACAAATTTGTCAAGACCATACCAGAAATAATATAAAATGCGGAAACAAAGAAACAAAGAAACTACGAAGAACCAACTCTGAAACAACTCTAAAGCAAAATAACCCGGTGAAACTGAGGGACTGGCAACTGGATCATCTCCTGGCTCCAAGCAAAATATCTACCTGCTACCTGAAACAACAGAAAGAAAAGCAAGGGTGGTGAGTCCGGGCGGACTCTGCAGGTATATGAGTAGACAAATAAGCATGGCAAAATAAAGGAAAACTAGTAGAGAATCAAAAGAGTACAGTCCATAAGAACTATAGATTCACCTAAACATGCATAACATATAGTAAAACGACATAGCATAGAATCCGGATAAGCACTAAGCATGTATAAAACAATACAACAATAGTAAAACCAAGATATACATGCATGTCAATCAAGTGCAACAACCATAGCTCATATAAATGTAACAATCACAGGAAAAATGCATAAACGAAATACGTATGCATATGATGCAATGACATATGTCACCCCTGACGCCAGTCAAGCGGTCAACACATCCCATCTGTGTGACCGAGTGGGTAGGGCTGTGACAACTGTACGCACTCCAACAACAAATACCACATAAAACGTGTTACACCAACAACGGTGAGGGTGAGCCACTGACAACTGTCTACACTCCAAACCCCGATACATAGGGGGAGCTATACAGCTACAATATCCCTTTAAAAACAACGGTGAGGGTGAGCCACCAACAACTCATCCCTCTAAAAACAACGGTGAGGGTGTCACTGTTTGGCATAACAGGACAGGTGCTCGCACTCTAATAACTACCACGACAACAAGTGGTTGAGTGAATCGAGCAACAATATGTCTAATGACGGCTTAACCAAATGTAAGCCAACAGTCGTTAGTATGCAACGTGCAAGTATGGTGCATGCTATACGATGCACGAACAACCGGAGAAACAACGATGCAATAAAATCCAATGAGTATACGATGCATCAATACAACCAACCAGAAATCGCAAACCAACGATTATGCACCTACACTAATAGGTAGGATATTTCTAATGCCAAATAAACCTAATTGTGTTTAATGGACTTCTAAGTACTCGCGTACAAGCGGTATTTTACAGAACAAAAAACCAACAGAGGACTGTATAGAAACGAATTTGGAATAATCGAAGATCAACGAAGAGTAAGTATCAACGGCGATGTTAAAATAACAAACGACAAAGAACAAGGTCAAGCAGCCTATCAGACATAATACAACCATGCTTTTAAGGTAAAGAAAACTACTCGAGTACAAAGGAGAAGTACCCGCCTTTTATCGAAGAATTCCGTAAACAAGGACTTTTCACGATCAACCGAACGAGTCCGAATCAAGGTCCTGTATCAAAGGATACGACTTAGCTACTTTAACACATATCAACAAGTCAAACTAAATTTTCAGATTTAATTAGGATTCGTTCTAATTATATTATCCATTTATTAACCCTTAGTTTAATGATTAGTCTCAATTAAACTAACTCATCAAGATTGGGATTCACCTATACCGAACCCCATCATGGCTCTACATTCATCACCCAAAACTAATCCAAAGAAAAGAGTAAATATCCAACTCTTAGCAAATTAGAAAACTCAAAGAAAACATTAACCCCAGCCACTCTTCCCAAGCATGGAATTCACGATAACTCACCTAAACACATCCACCACAGAACCCATATCCAACACCACAAGGAATACATGGCAGTAAGAACCATAATAGAGGATCTCCTCCAAGTAAACAAAATACTAGATTCTAGAAACACGGGTTTACAACAATGAATCTTAAATCCAATGGAAAACCTACAAATTCAATCTTCATTTATAGAAACCAAACTACTCAACAGACCAAAATCCAAGTCCTTACCTGAATGATAGCCAATCCCTACTGATCAAAATAGAGCCGAGGAAGAAAACGCCACTCTGACAACCCTCACAGTTCACGATTAGACCAATCTACTGGAAATACAAATTTAAGGCCGACTTTGTATCAGAATTTTCCATACAAGTAGCTCTTGGCACCGACTTGAAACCATAGGATCTAACAGTAATTCATCAAAGATATACAGTAAGCCAAAATCAAATCTTACCTGAACTTGCGACAGTGCGAATGTCCTGAACTCGGTCAGTGCGAATATATCTGCTTGAACCCAATAGCTCAACCCCCAATTGGTGAACCAGGCCAAGATCCCTTTTTTTCCTCTGTATTCCCTCACTAACCCTAGATGTTCTTCCAGCAACCGGCAGTAAGAACAATAGCAAGAACAATAGCCCAAGAACACATTCAAAAACCACCAAAGGGATTGAGGACAAGAAAGTCACAACCGAGGACTTACCAGTACGAAGGTCGGCGGGCGTTCGGCGTGGGTGAGGGTAAAGGAACTTAGGGCTCGGCGTCGGGTGAAGCCGAGAGGGGAGGAGAAGGCGCTCGGCTAGGGTTCGACGTGTGCGGTGATGCTCTGCTCGTGCGCGCTGGAGAAGAAGAAGGAGAAGGGAGAACAGAGGCGCGACGGCGGCATCGCTGGTCGCGGCGCATGCGGCTGCGGGCGTCGGTAGAGGGGTTCGGCAGTGTTGGGGAGAAGGAACGGATCGTGTGAGATGAGGGAAGTTAGGTTTTAGAGGTTTTAAATAATGTTTGGCATCTTACAAACCCCCCCCCCCCCAAGTTCAAATAATTACAACTAGGTTCCTAAATTTCAAAATTTACCTTTTCAACCCCTTAAAAATTCGGTATTTAACATTGCGGCTCACTTGGTATCAGGATTCATAAACTCTAGTACTTATCCTGAAGGTCTAGAGTTCGAATCCTGAGGAAGGCAAAAATCCACTGGCCAGGGGTGGAAAAACCTAGTGAGTAACGACATGGTTGTTGGTCGTCGACATCGGTTGTTGGTCGACGACAAAGTTGGGCCGCCAAATGTTGATTTAGCCGTCAGGTTGTTGGGCCGAGGGGCCAGGTTGTTGAACAACTAATTACTCTACCGCCAGGTTATTAATTTGGCCGCCAATGGGTTGAGGGGTCGTATCGTTACAGAACAGACTTCTTGCTAGAGTGCTTACTGTGCTATCAGTTCTCCATCATCGAAAGCTTTGCTCTACACTTGCGATTACTCTACTGTCTTGAGCAACCGTCTGTTACTTGGGCACTTGGAAGAAGAAACAAGGAGCTTGAGTCCATCAGCGAGAAGACACGAAGAAGGGAGTTCTTGCGTGAGATCTACGCTGAGTGGAGCTCGGGAGAAGTTTGCTTGTGTTCTTGTGGTTCTAAGTGCTAAGTATGATCCTTCTTGTGTTTCCTGTGCTTTATACTTAATTCATTTCGAAACGCTGTGGAGAGGTTACTCCACCGAGAAGGAGGTTGTATTTTATCCAGATTTTTCGGGGCTTGATCTGCCGACGATCAAGGGATCACCCACCTTAAGGGCACGCCAAGGAGTAGGGGCAAGTTATCCCCGAACCTTGTAAATCCTCTTTATTAGCGTTTTGTGTTTGTGCTTAGTTTAGGGTTTAGTTTTCTGCAACTCTGTTTTTCTTGTGCTTCCGCTGTGCTACTAATCCTTGAGGTGCAGAAAATTTAAAAAGTGCTAAAGTTCAAGTGTCTGGCTACATTCACCCCCCTCTAGCCATCCAAGTTCCAACATTGCATTCATCTGAGGGACGAGAGCCAAAGTCGAAGAGGGCTTGAAGGCAACAGGTCGAGGCTGCTGAATGAAGAGTCAACTGAGTCGTGAGGATTCGAGTGCTGAGAGAACTATACTCGGGAAGGAAAATCCTAGGGTTCGAGTGTTGAGAGAATTGTACTCGAGAAGAGAAACCTTAGGTGGCAGTCGACTGATGCTTGATCAGTCGACTGAGGTAGAGCACAGAAAGATCAGTCGACTGATGCTTGGATCAGTCGACTGATGCAGTCGACTGTTGTCGACCAGAATGTGAATCGTCAGGCTGTGACATTCGAATTCGCGAGGACCAGTCGACTGCCCCAGGGCCAGTCGACTGGTAACGGTCAAAATAGGATCGAGCTCTATTTAAGAGAGCTCGTGTTTGACTACTTCTTCTTGGCGAAACAAGCTTGAAAAAAGTCTGTTAGTAGCCTGCAAGTGCTCAGGTCATGTCAAAGGATTGTGACGAGGTTTCTCCACCCACAAGGAGCGACAAAAGCTAGCCGGAGGTGTTTCGGGGAATCATCCACCGAAGGATGAGGATCGTCCACCTTACGGACAGCCGTGGAGTAGGAGTTTCATCTCCAAACCACGTAAATCGGTGTGTCTTTTTTAGTTATTAGTTTTAGGATTTGTTATTCTGCTTGCGCACTAACCATTGTAGGAAGACAACATCGAAAAGTTGCTATTCACCCCCTCTAGCAAACGACAAGGTCCCAACAATATCTATGCACGTTGCCCACCAATGACAACCCAATATTCGCTTTCTAAAGCTCAATGATCTTTTCAACTAACTTGTTTTTCACAAGGAAATAAGGATCTAAATTGGCGTAGTGCAATGATTATAAAATTTGATGCACTTCTTCGCAATGGTATATGGAATCTGGTTCCGTGCACTTCCTCTATGAATGTTGTTGGCTCAAAATGGGTATTTTTTTTATCTTAAGCATCGAGCTAATAGTTCTCTTGAAAGGTACAAAGGTTGACTTGTAACCAAGGATTTAGTCAATAATCAAGTATTGACTTCAATAACACTTTCAGTTCAATCATCAAAATTACATCTGTCAAATTATTATTATCGGTGGCGGTAAGTCCTAATTAGCCTATAAGAAAACTAGATGTTTCTAATGCATTTCTTCATGGTCATCTTAAGAAAACTGTATTTATAGAGCAACTACCTGAGTTTGTTCATCCACAATTTTCATCTCATGTTTGTCAACTTAAGAGATCCTTATATGGTCTTTGATAAGTTCTTTGTGCATGATTTCATTGATTATATAATTGACTACAAACTCAAGGTTTTTTGGAACAATGACTAACTTCTCTTTATTCTACAAACTTAATGACGGATCTATAATATTTTTTTCTTATTTATGTGAATGACATTTTAATAATCGACGATAATCAAAAGGACTCACTACTAGAAAAAATGCATTCAACAACAGTGAATCACTGTTGTCGTATGCCAAATACCACTGTTGTTAAAGGCCATGTTGTTAAAGGGGGGGTCTACGACAACAGTGAATCACTGTTGTCGTTTGGTCTACGACAACAGTTTGACAACATTTTTCCACTGTTGTCGTATATCACATTCGACAACATTTTGACAACAGTTTTTCACTGTTGCCTTTTATTATATTCGATAACAGTTTTATAACCGTTGTCGTATATCAATAACAACAATTTATCACTGTTGTCGTTTAGGGTTTTCACTGTTGTCGTTTAGATGAGTTTTAACAACGGTGTTTAACTGTTGTCGTATACCGAATTCACCGTTATCTTCTATTATATTCGATAACAGTTTTACCTATATAGCACTGTTGTCGTTTATCTACAACAACAGTTTAGCTTTAAAAAAACCTGTTGTGCGTTTGTACTGTTCCACAACAGTTTCATACTAATTTGACAACAAAGATATTTCCATTATATTTTCAATTAAAAGACAATAATTTAACCTCGAAACAAAAACTATATATATCAAACATCATCAACATATTTACAATAAAGATCCACCACAACCTTTCTACAGACGAAACCACAAAAGTATCTTCTATCCAAAAACCTTTCTACAGACGAAACCACTAAAGTATCTTCTGACCCAAATTACAAGAGTTCAAATTATTTATAATTCTAACCCAACTAAACTTACAATGAAGTTCAAATCACTAAAATTATAGCTTGGAAGGTCAGATTAATGGTCTTCGAACATGATCACGAACAAGTCCCTGCAGCTGGAAAAAAGAGAACAAACACTCTAATTAGTTATAATATTAAATGCATATGTCCAATAAAAAATGATCCATGAAGATATGTATCAACAAATAACAAAAATAACAAACTAACAAACAAACAAACAAAAAAGATATGCATGTATCAGCACTTGCAATTATAAGGAAACTGCTAGCTTGGCTTATCTAGACATTTACAGCCTTGCAACCACTTTTCAAGGAAAATACTCAGACGACCATATTAAATATCTGACACATGTTCTTGATTGATTGTTTGTGATTCAGAATCATATTCTGAATCACAAACTGTGTCTGTTTAGGCAAATAAAAAAATATATTGAAGAATTGCATCCAATCAGGGATGTTAGGCAGAACTGCTGAAGCTCCAAAATATATTGAAAAAAAAATGTATTGAAGGAATTTCTATTGGATGAATGTGTTTATATTTATGTTAATTTCATACGATCATACAATTAGTCATGCCAAATTCAGTCTGTCCACTACTATTTCGAGTAATATGATATTTGAGTTGAATCGTATCTAGTAGTAAATGCAGCTTGTTGAAAAGTTTAATTCCTAGTGATGAGTTCAGTGATCTGTAGTGGTGATTAGTTTATCCTCCTTAAATGAGAACACTTGAAAGGCTAGGCTGCAAATTCAAGTAGAGATGCAAGAAAGCAACTAAATATCAAGTTTCTGCAGGTTTTAGACCACAACATTAAAAGGAATTTGGCCAAACTAGTACGACTCTATTGTTCAACGAATCTACTTGAACATTTAAGTAACTTTCATGTCCACTAAACTAATTGTTCTCCAACGTATAAAAAATAATCTCAGGTTACAACATCTCTAAAAAAAATATTGTTGATGTATATTGTTTAATTCAGGGGAATATCACCCGAAAGCTTAGTAACTAACATTTACCAGGAAAAGTTTAAACCTTAGTAACTAACATTTACATACATATTATCAAATATAATCCTGTATACAATCAGCTATCGCGGAGCGCACTTCATCAATTTCATCTTGGGAGTACTCTGCTTTTGCAAACTATGAACAAAAACACATTATATGATTGTACAGAATAAAACATAACAACTTGAAAAAATTTATAACTAGATAACTTTAAATATTTGAGATAATAAAGAAATTATTACTATCGTTCGGAATTCATCCCTCTCGATTGATATAACTTCTTCAGTAATTTGCTTCATAAATCTCATCACATAATATCCACATTGTTTGGCATCCGGTTGCCTAGGAACCTAAGGCAAAGATAATTCATATTTTTAATGCTTAAAATACCAATATTATACACAATAAAAAATTTTGATTTAAATAGAAGTACAAATACCTTAATCACTTCCCACTGTACTTATTTTCTTCCTTGGAACGAATTAAACAATTTTATTGCTTAACACTGTGCTTCTCCAATAACTTCACTTGCACATGAAAATTATGGAAATCCCACATCAGTAGTGCATCATATTTCATGAAACTGCACAACAAAAATTACTATATATTTTGCTTCCTCCATATAACTTAACAATAAATAGAATGCTTGGAATACAAAAACAAATTCAGTAATGATAGAGAATCTTCTATCTTGGAATCTTTTGATAGCAAGCTACCTAGTAGTCAAGTGGTCTAATTACACCATGCATTCACTATATACAAGTTCTAGCAAATTGCCACGGGAAGGAATACATGTATTGCATCAGTCACTAGATATAAATATGATGCCTCATAAAGAGCATTTTAAAACAGCATGGGAAAATCAATCAAAGCTAATGGAAGCATAGAGCACTGTATGTGAAAACAGCAATAAGTAGGAGACAACTCTGCAGGAAGCTTACGTCCATGGCATTGTGAAGAAGATGTGGAGAGGCACACCAAGAGCTTCAGCAACATGCAAATGTCCTGTAGGAATCAATTATATCAGAAGAGACAAAAAAAAATTGAGCAGTTTTTTTCTATTGAGATCTATATAAATCAAACAAATTTAAATATTATGCACTGCTGAGTTAAAAACCCATAACCTCACTTTAACCACAATGTATGATAGAGACTCTAACACTACCGTTGCCTACGTTCAACGGCATTGCAACCATATAAAGCATAAGTTTAGAATCAACCAAAAGAACTCTCTTATTCAAGTGTCACAAACAAGCATGTCAAAAGAAACTTAAGGCAGAAAACAGAGGGAGTTTTCTCATACATGTTTGATGTCATTTACAGTAAATCTTCAAAATCAATTTATATTCATTTATAGAAAGTTTCGAATAATCGAATAATTGAATAACAGAGGCAGAAAACACCATGTTATGCTTTTACTGGGTCATCTGGATGCTAAACATCTAAGATAACCCAACTTTCTAGTGTTACTAAATTATTAATTGAAGTTCAAGCTCCGCATGTAGACTAATAAAATGTGCATATCTTACCATAAGCAGGAGGATTCGCAATAATTGCTTGTGCTCTAAAAGGCATCCCAGTAACCAAATCAGGCTCTGTGCATGCTGGGAGTAGAGAATCAATTATCTCCTTCAGTTGTTTCCTTTGAACATTAATTTCTGCAGGTCCTGATAATATAAAACCCTTGTTTCGTGTCATATCTGTATTCGTAAACATTCTGAAATAATCAATTTGACAGATCTGTAACTTATTATCCTTTGCAAGTAGGCAATGTAATATTAAACCAAGTCCTGTTCAGATTGCAATGCTCAGTAATGCAAATCGTGTGTGGCTAAAGTATCAAGTTGTGTGCAATGTTTAAACTTATGTTAAATTCTTGACATTTAGAGTCTGGATACTTAGATGGAATATACAAGGGAGATGAGAAGTGATAAAAAAAGTCCACAAATGATAGAGTTCCCCATGAAATTTTGTGATGCTTTCCCTTTTTTCCTTTATATCTTCCTTTCAAGTAATTGGGCCCTTAATGTTGAAATAAATTAGGCCAGACGGAAAGAATCTATAAGCCTATACAAGATATAGCATAAAACTTGTAGAAAAATGTTAGGTGTATTTTAGACATATAGTAATTGTAATAGGTAGTGTATAGTAAGAAACTAGACTAAGACTGGAACATAAGCTTACTGGTTCCCTTGTATGTCAAACAGTAAACACTCATTACTCAATTTCTGCTTCACTGTTTTTAATTTCTTTTTGTTATAGCAGTCATCAAATATCTATGTATGTCTGCATTCGTTATAGATATCACTCTAAAGAACAACTTAATATCATATACAAAGCATATGCAAAGGCATTTGATGCGTTTTTTAGTTTCTTGTTGAACCTATCCATATTGCCTGTGCTATTTCCTTTGAGAACCTAACTCCATTACAACAAATCAAAGAGCATAAGATGCTATAAATCTACTTGTAAACTACTAATAGGGTTGGCAGAAAATTATGCTCTACTGGACAATGTTCTTAGTTTCAAACTCATCAACAGTTAGTGAATGAATGAAGTTATCAAGGAATTAGTTGGGTCCTACATAAAAGAAATGATCAAAGCTCAACTAAACCTAGCTAATGCAATTTGGGAATCTAATAAAGCTCACGTACAAGTTTGGGAATCCAAAGGGAAACATCCAAGAATGAAGATCACAACCAAGCCTTACCTGAAAACCCACACACCAAGCTTTCCTCTGCCCCTTTCTGTTTCGATCAGAAGAAACCCAGCCACATGCATGAGCCCTAATTTCCAGAAATCCCTAGGAAGAGGACTAGGTTAGCTCCAACTCACGGTACCAAAAACAATCAATAGCGATCTCAACTCACTAGGAGGGCCGCTGGCAGTGGCACTCAGCCGGGAAGGAGCTAGGGCACGCGATCGAGGAAGAAGAAAAGGTAAGTGAGGAGGCGTCGCCTCCTTGCTTGCGCGATGAAGAAGAAGAGAGCGAGAGGAGTCGGGGCTCACCTCGCGAGGGTGAAAGGAAGCGCCGCTCTCGGGGCTTCCTTGGACTCGGGCGATGAAGAAGGGGGAGAGGCGTCGACTCGTGGCTGCGAGGGGTATGTGTGAGAGAAGCGAAAATGGTCGGGGGTTTGGGTGGTTGGCGGGCGAGGAAGAGAAAAGATTAGGGGTTTGTGCGACGAGAAAAAAAGATGATTAAGGATCGAAAAATAAGAGAATGAGGATTCAATAGTTCGTTGTTTTTTTGCAGTTGGATATCCACCGTTGATTTTGTTTATTGCTTGAACAGCACAACAATACAACAATAATAGTTTAATATAACTGTTGTCTATTGTCATAATAGACAACAGTTTATCACATCAGTTGTTGAAAATCCTGCCTATAGACAACAGTTATTTTATAACTGTTGTCGTTGAGTATACATACGACAACATTTTGTTATTACTGTTGTCTTTTTACGTATACAGACCAACAACAACAACGGTTAATACTAAAACTGTTGTTAAATTGACATAAGACAACACTTTATCAAAAAACCGTTGTCGATTATGTGTTGTTGAATGCAAAAATTCTAGTAGTGACTTTACAACTTTATTAAGTCTTCTAAATCAAAATTTTCCTATTCATGACTTGAGTAATGCTCTTTTTTTCTTGGTATTAAACTTATCTTGCAGGATGAAGGTTGTCTCCTTTCTCAGAGTAAATACATTACTAGGCTTTTTCAAAGAGCTAAAATGGATGGAGCATATTCAATCTCTACACCAATTGCTATTACTAACTTCTCTGCATCTTCTCCTGCTATGTCTAATCCTCAGACTTATCGAAGCATTATTGAAGTTTTATAATATGTCACTATCATACGACTTGATATTACCTTTGCAATGAATCGTGCTTGTTAGTTCATACATATTCCTACTGAATAAAACTAGGAAGGTGTGAAAAGAATTCTTCGCTATCTCAAAGATATTATTTTACATGGTCTTCTTTTATATTGACAATCATCTCGTGATTTGAATGCATATAGTGATCGATGCAAATTAGGCAAATTCTACTGAAGACAGGCGCTCTACTTTTGATTATGCAATATTTCTTGGAAGAAACTTTATCTCATGGAATTCGAAAAAGCAACCTACAATATCATATTCA
Source organism: Boesenbergia rotunda (assembly GCA_024364735.1). NCBI lineage: Eukaryota > Viridiplantae > Streptophyta > Magnoliopsida > Zingiberales > Zingiberaceae > Boesenbergia > Boesenbergia rotunda. Next base: position 146,885 of record JAGFNQ010000385.1, read on the forward strand.
AACACTGAAGCTGGATATAAAGTTATAGCAAATACAACATATGAAATTATTTGGCTTCAATTACTTCTCTCTGAACTTCATCTTATGTCAAATATTGCACTAACAATTTAGTGTGATAATATTAAAGCAATATATCTCACATCAAATCCAATTTTTCATGCTCGCACAAAACGTATGGAAATTAATTTTTATTTTGTTCGAGAGCATGTAGTGACTTAATAATTATCAGTCTATTATATTTTTACAGAGGTATAATTTGTTGATATCTTTAATAAGCTATTATTCAGACAGCATTTCATCAAGCTGCAAGCAAATTCAGAGACCTCTCCTGAATTTATCGGGGGTAAAAGAGAATAATTATTTAATAAAATTTTGACCGAACAAAAAACTCAAATTTATTTATGATATATTAATTATTAGATTAGACCTTTTTATATTTTAATTAACAATTTTTTTATAATATGTTAATTGATAATTTCTTCGACGGTTCTTTATTAAGTTGTCAATTATATTGTCTAAGGATGCTAAGATTTCTATAAATTATATATCTCATAGATAAATAATTCATTTTAAAAAATTATTTGGTTACCTCTTTTCTTTCTCTATTTTTATTATCTTAATATGTAATTCTTGCATTCTTTCCAAATAAAAATGAAAAAAAATTGCAATTTGATAAGAATTTGGTATAAATTGAAGGCGGAAGTTGTGAGCGGAGACACATGGGAACTTGTGATGGCGAACCTGACACATGCAACAGTGACACACACACGCCCGATCGAGTCGCAAACCAACCAGCTAGCCACCAGCAAACCAAACGTCTCGTCCACCCTCTCAGATGTCATCTACCGCCATAAAAGAAAGAGGCGGCAAAGTGGAGGTAGCAGAAGACAACCCTCGGTCACAGTGATACATTACAGCAAGCAGCAGCGACAGGGGCAGGGCAGGGGCTGAGGCTGTGGGTGAGGTAGTGGTTGGCAAATATAGCAACCCAGAGGAGCCGCCAAGCAAACCTGACTCGAGATGCAAATGGCAAACAGCACCATCGTCCATCAATCGAGCGATCCATCTCCCACGACATAAAACAAAAAGCAGGAACTCGTTGCTTTACTGCCCTTTTCATCATCAAATCCAAGGTAGCAGCAGCTAGCTAGCTAGCAGGAGTGTGATGCTATGTCAACCGAGAGTCCAACGAGGAGCGGATTGGACGTATGAAAACAATGCAGGTTCTTCTTGTCCTTCATATTGTCTCTATATCCCTTCTCTCTCTCTAGCAGAGGACCTCTAGGTTGCCACTGTTTTTTTTTTAATTTTTCTAATCCGCGTGAGAGTCGATATTTATAAATAAAAAACGTATTATGATTTATTTTTTTACATAAAATTAACTCATTCCTCTTATACTCTTCATATCAATTATTCATTTTTATAGTTCACTTTTTAGACCTTCGAATCATCTTTTCATAATTTAATTTTAAAATAATAAATTATAAATTGGATATAGGAATGTAGTTATTCTCATCTTCTCTCACCCTATGTATTTCTTCTTGCCTTGTACAACTTGATTCATCCCGAACTTTTTATTATAAAAAGTTCGATTTTAACAATTTCAAATATTATGAGTTTATAGTATTGCAAAGACTCAAATTATGCTATCCAATGTATATTTAGGGTATTCCAATAGTGATATATAATTTTATTCAATTTACCTTTAAAAAAGTTTAAATATATCGTACTGTTAAAGAACATTTAGGGTATTATAAACGAATTGTATATCTCTATTTTATATATTTTATATATTATTGTCTATAATTCAATGTAATTATTGTGTATACATTGCATATTTATAGTTATAATATACTTTATGTTTTGAAAAAAATATCATATATAATATAATTTATTTATAATATATTCATTTATATTTTTATCTTTTTTTATCTCTTTATATATTTTCTTTATCTTTTAGCTCTATTTTATATATTTTATATATTTATTAATAATTATTTTGAAAAAAAATCAATTTTGAATATCAAAGAATCTGAAATCCAAAAATATCATGCCCTTTGATATTCAAAATCAATTTTTTTCAAAATAATTATAAATAAATATATAAAATAGAGATTAAAGATAAAAAAAATAAAATTATAAAAGATAAAGGAAATATAATTTATTTCAGGTCACCTTTGACCCTCCTTGGAAAGATAAAAAATAAAGGAAATATATCTTTTATAATTTTATATATTTCCTTTATCTTTTAACTTTATTTTATATATTTATATATTTATTTATAATTATTTAAAAATATAATTTTGAAGAGATATATAAGTATAGGCAAGAAGAGATATATAGGGTGAAAAAGATAAAACTATCTGCATCATAATCATAATTTGTTGTTTTAAAATTAAATTATGAAAAAATAATTCGGATGTCTCGAAAAGTAAATTAAAAAAAAAGTTATTAGTGGGAAGGATAAAAAAGAAATGAGCTAATTTTATATACGTTCTTTGGTAAAGAATAAATTATAATATATTTTTTAATAATTTTAATTTTTCACGAAGGACATTTGATAAAATATCCTTTTCTGATCCATTTCCTTCTCGGTTAATGGAGCTGATCATCTCGTCTCCTCTTCCTGAAGAGTGCACCACCCAGCGGCAGATCCTCTGCTCCGCCCCAGCCTCGTTGCCACTTCCAAAACATAGCGATGTTCCAGCAAAATCCAAACCCACGGCATGCATGATGCATGGAAAAATAATTAAATTTTGTGTTTTGACGAAGTTGTTTTAATCGAAGAGTTATTCCAATTAAACTGATTGCTTGGCTATACTTTTGTGCTTAACATTTTACTGCTTAACATTTTAAGAAATGTGTTTAATAATTTAATAGTTCATATTTTAGATCTAGATTAAGAGATTAAGGACCAATTTTAATTATATATTATTCGATTAATAGTTTAATTTTCATCAAATATTAAAATCTATTATAGTTATTTTGAATTTAATTATAAATTATTTTATTATTAAATTAATATTGGATCGATCGATGAAAACTTATCATCTATCAAATTGTGATAATAACATGAAATTTTATACAAGTTGTATCGAGATTCATGAAAAGATTGATAAGGTATAAGATGCTGTAAAAGTTTAACTTGCAATGATTTGTGCTCTTATTTTTACCAGGTCACGCATAAGCACTGGGCATTAGGATTATAATATTGACTATGTCTAAGAAATCATCGCGCGCCTCCCATGAGCTAGGTCCAAGGTATTGTTGGGCCAACCGCGCGCGCACATAACCTCTAAATTTTGCTACATGTTAGCCATAGTCCTAACAAACTGTGTCCACTAAATCTTCTTAAAAAATCTTCTTTTTTGATATCTTTCAGAGGTGAAGAAACATCTTACAATCTATTTCTTGAAATAAATGCAAGCAATATAAAGATATAAGAGCAAATATATTGAAAGTAAACTACTTGTACAAAAATTTTATTTTTGATCGTTGTTGGTTGCTTTAGGATGCCTCGTATTGGTTTAGAAATACAGTAATACTTTGTCCTCAAACCCCCAAGATCAAGATTTATGTTTAAATCAATAAAATGGGATCTTTATACGAGAATAAAAAATTTAATCATTTGAATAAGTCACCATAGTTTCTAAGAGTCTAAATGAATATATACAACACTCAAATTAGAGATGGCAATGGGTCGAATTCGAGTCGAATTTTATATCCTCCATCCCTATATCCATCGAGTATCAGATATCCATCAGAATACTCATACTCATTTAAGGATCGGATATCTTATATACTAATAATTTTTCTTCTTTTAATCCAACTATATTAACAAAAGTAAATTAGAATTAATATTATATTTAATATATATATATATATAATTTTAAAAATAAATTAAACATCTATATAACATATTTCTAACATCAACACAAATTGTTAATGGGTTTTGGGGAACAATTCTTTAATACATGTATATTTTTTATTTAATCGAGTATTAGGGTCGGATATCGGGTATTGATAGTCCCTCCATACTCTCCTCCATTGGGGTTGAATATCGGATCCTCCGTCAAATTTGAAGAAAATTATCATCCCTAACTCAAACTCTAAGCATGAGATACACATATAACATAAGAGATTACAACATAAATAATAACAACAATCAAGTTTTATCCAAATTAAAAATTAGTTATCCTAATAAGAATTACTATTACTTAATATCAAATTTAATTAGAATAAATTAAGAGTTAATTTATTTTATTAAACTGATAGAGTTAATTATAAAATTTAAAGTTAATGTGTGTAATTAAATCGAGATGAATAAATTAACATTAATAATAGTAATTAAATTTAGATATTAATAAATTGAAATTAATTTTACAAAAAAAATTAAAAGAATTTTAAATTTTATTTTACAAGTTATGAATATTAAAAGATTTTAAAAAATTTTAATTTAATTATTATTGTGATTGTTGCTGTTGTGATGCATGACATCCCAATAGGAGTGAATATTTAGCTATTTGAGATTTCGTTCGTTCTCCATCATATACTCATCTACAGCATGTTAATGTGCAACAGAAATACACAAAATAAATACAAAACAGAAACAAGCATGATCCCAGTCCATGTTTATGGGCCTGGCTCATCGCGTGGGTACGCAGGTCGGCCCTCCTAGTGCCCCGTTAGCGGGGTTTGGGTCAAAAAAACCTCCGAGGGCCCATCAAATGAGTGGTTCAAACAATTGATCTAGCCTGACATCGACCAGCGAATACTACTTAAATCATGGGAGGACTAAGCCCTAAGGTTCCACGAAGGCGTGGGTCCGAGTCAGAGGAAGCTCGACCGGCGCCCCAAAGTTCCCTTACAGTGAAGGCCCGAACGGCGAGGGTGTCGAGCCTTCAGCAGATTCACTTCGGACCGAGTAGGGGTATTGCCACTCGGGCACACCCTGACTCGGGAAATATAGTTACACTGGTAACAGTGACCTTTAGGCTCGAGTTCATGCCCAGGCCCCAGTCGGCATCAATACTCTAAGCCGCCAGTCAGCACCAATACTCTAAGCCACCAGTCGACACCAATACCCTAAGCCGCCAGTCGACACCAATATTCTAAGCCGCCAGTCAGCACCAAGTCGCCAATCAGCACTAGCAGTGGAGGTTTTGTTGTGACCCATCCGAACAACCACTCCCTGACATCGACTAGCATAAGGAGTACGAGGTCGGCGCAAACCTGATACCATTCAAGTCTGAATCACGGGTATCCCGCTGATGCCATGATTTCCCTGCCATACCCTGGCACCCCGGGCATACCACGCTCGCTTACGTCTGTGTCAGGCCGAGCGGCGCCTGACGGCGCTCGCCCATAAGTTGACAGCGCCCCTTTCCTTATTCCGGTATGCGACACAATACCCTGCCACCCTGGCTATGCCTCCTCGTATACGACAAAAAAGTGGCAGACGGGGCAGAAGCTGTCAACTCCCCCGACTATATAAGCCTCTCCACTCCTCGTCCTCTAGGTACATGCAATAGTATTTTCGCTACTGTTCTATTGCTTTCACTGCTTTTCCATCGCCGGGGACTAACTTGACCGTCAAAGTGCCTTGCCGGGGACTTTTCCCGGCGGGTTCTAATGGTCTCTTTCTTGCAGATCGGAACCAGCCTTAGCAGTTCGTGATCTTCGGGAGACAGCGTGCTCTTGGGAGTCCACCTCGCTTCGCGACAGGATCAAATTTGGCGCTAGAAGAAGGGCACACTTAGCCTGATCGGAAGCGAAAGATGGAAGATCCCAACCGAGTCATGATGGCTGTCACGCCTGAGGAATACGAGCTCTTGATGGCTGCTCAAGCTCAGAAGACCCCCAGAGGCCTTCACAGGTTGGCAGTCAAGCGCCCAGATTCCCTGAGCCGGCGACGCCCGGGCATTCAGGAGGTCGGGGAAGGCCTGCCCGACCCGAAGGGGGTTCTGTTCCCTTCCCCACGGCTTTCTATCAAGGTCGGGACGACGAAGCTGACTCAGTGCCGGCCGAGGCGTCAACATCCAACCAGATGCATGGGCCGCGTCTCAACAAGGGAAAGGCCCCGACCGACCCTTCTCCAACTACCCTGGTACGTAGCCCCTTTTCTTCCTGGATCTTGGATGATCCAGTTCCTCGACATCTCCACTTCTTCACGATCTCCGAATACGTGGGGACCACCGACCCAGAGGAGCACTTGATGAAATTTGAGAGTGTTGCCTTGCTGCACCAATACCCGGAAGGCATAAAGTGCCGAGCCTTCCTAACGACCCTCTCGGGCCTTGCCCAGAGATGGTTTGACCGACTCCCCAATGGATCGGTAGCAAGCTTTGAGGAGCTCAGGAGGGTTTTCCTCCAACATTTTGCCAGTAATAGGAGGCACCACAAGACGAGCCTCAACCTGTTTGAGTTGAAGCAAGGCCCGAAGGAATATCTCCGGACCTACATCAAAAGATTCAACGGAATGACACTAGATGTGCCAACAGCCATGCCTAAGGTCTTGATCAGTGCCTTCTCCCAGGGACTACAGGAGGGAGATTTTTTTCGCTCGCTGATCAGGAGGCCACCAAAGGACTTCGGCAGCCTACTAGGAAAGGTTGTCAAATACATAAATGTTGAGGAGGTGCAGGCCGCTAGGAAGAAAGAGTCGGTCAACACGACGACTCCCAACCCTGCCCAAAGCAACAGATCCCCGGACGGGCCCATCCGCATCCCGCGAGGACCCATTGACTGAGTGAGAATAGAACGACGACATGTGCAGCAAGTGGACCAGGGGTGCCTGCCGACCCACTGGAGGCCCTACTGCGCGTTCCATCAGAGCCACACCCACGCCACAGAGGAGTGTCGACAAGCCGGCCGAGGTCGGGCTCCTGCTCCCCGAGGGCGTGGGCGACAAGTATCTCCCTGGCGCGGGTCGGGTCGGGGTAGCCAAGCCATAGCCCTAACAACTGAAGAACCCTGGAGGAATCCCCGGTCGCTCGCAACCTGTTCCCACAGGAGGATCGAGCCGAGGCCTAGGAGATGGAGGAGGAACAAGCCAATCGATAGAATGCCGTCCGGGGAGGAGTGCACGTCATCTCGGGTGGACCCACCGGGGGAGATTCCAATCGGGCACGGAATGCCCAGGTGTGCCGTTTGGAGATTCATCAGGTCGGCACGAGTGTCGCCCAAGCACAGGGGCCTCAGATCAGCTTTGACCCCCAAGATCTGCAGGGACTGGAAGTCCTGCATGATGACGCATTGGTCATCACCGCCGTCATTGCCAACTACCAGGTCCACCGGACCATCGTGAACACGGGCAGCTCAGTTAATATATTATACAAAAAAGCATTTGATCAGCTGTAAATCGAGATGTCCCAGCTGGAGTTGGTAGCCACCCATTGTTTGGGTTGACGGGGAACCAGGTACAACCCATCAGCCAGATTCGCTTGGCCATTTCCTTAGGCGAGGAGCCGCTGAAAAAGACTAGATGGCCCACCTTCCTGATAGTGGATGCTCCCTCGGTCTACAACGCTATTTTGGGCCGACCACCCTCAATGAGTTCAGAGCCGTCACCTTCACCTTCTACCTCAAGATCAAGTTCCTCGTGGGCGACAAGGTAGGAGAGGTCAGAGGAGACCAGAGGGTAGCTCGGAGATGTTACGTAGATGACGTCCGGGTGGAGAGCCAGAAGGCCCCACGCCCCTTCTCAAGCTACAACATGGTCCAAGCTTCTCCGTGAGTCAAACTGCGTGACGATAAGGAGGAGGTTCAGCTACTTCTCGAGCGAGAAAAAACCTGAGTCAAGATCGCGGCTGGGCTGCCGAACGAGCCGAAGGAGCCCCTGCTGGAGTGCTTGGCCCGGAACTAGGATGTGTTCACCTAGTCGGTCAAAGAGCTGAAGGGCGTCTGACCGGAGGTAGCGGAGCACCACCTCCATGTATATCCCAACGCTCGACCGGTCAAGCAGAGAAAGCGAGACTTCAGCACCGAGCAAAATAAGGTGATCCGGGCCGAGATCAAGAAGTTGCTATAAGCCGGCCACATTCGGGAGGTCCAGTTCCCGGCTTGGCTAGCCAATGTAGTATTGGTGGCCAAGCCCAATAATAAGTGGAGGGTCTGCATCGACTTCCGGGACCTCAACCGGGCCTGCCCGAAGGACTGTTATCCCCTACCCCAGATTGACCAGATGATCAACTCGATGGTCGACAGCGAGCTCATCTCCATGCTGGATGCATATCAAGGGTATCATCAGGTACCCTTGGCTGTCAAGGACCAAGAGAAGGTTAGTTTCATCACCGCAGACGGCACCTATTGCTACCCAGTCATGCCGTTCAGGCTGAAGAACGCTGGAGGTACCTATCAGCGGATGATGAACAAGGTCTTCTGGGCACAGATTGGCCGGAATATTGAAGTATACGTGGACGACATTCTGATCAAGTCCGGCCAAGCGAAAGACCTGGTAGCTGATGTGGAGGAAACTTGCCAAACTTTGCGCAGGTATGGGCTCAAGATGAACCACGCTAAGTGTCTTTTTGGAGCTCGGAGCGGAAAATTCCTCGGGTATATAATGACCAAGAGAGGCATCGAGGCCAATCCGAGCATAGTCAAAGCCCTACTGAATATGCCTCCACTGAGGAACCTTCGGGAAGCGCAACGACTCACTGGGTGGATCACAGCCCTATCCAGGTTCATCTCCCAATCGGCCGAGCGAGGACTACCATTTTTCAAGAACCTTCGCCGAGCCACCAAGTTTCAATAGGACGACGACTATGATAAGGTGTTCAAGGAGTTGAAGGCATACCTTGCCGAATTACCAGTGTTAGCCAAGCCCGAGGTCGGGGAGGTGCTATCTATGTACTTAGCTGCCTCGGCTGACTTGGTTAGCATGGTTCTGGTCAAGCAGGAGGGGTGAGCAAAAGCTTGTGTATTTTTTCACCCACTTACTAAAAGGAGCTGAGTGTCGATATACGACGCTCGAGAAATTGGCGTATGTATTGTTGTTAGGTGCTCGGAGGCTCAGGCCTTACTATCTGGCGTACCCCATTGATAAATACTATATTATTGATTATTTGAGCTGCTAAAATCCATGTTTGACATATATTTTTATTGCTTAATTGTGAAATTGCCCTAGGTTTTAGAACTTACTCTTATTTTGGACTAAATTGTAAATTTGCATTAAATTGGATTATTTTGGCTACTAAATTTTTGATCTATTTTTGTAGGCATCAAGGTTCAAGGATCTAGGGCATATTGGGTCAAACTCGAGTCGGAAGTGACCCGGATCAGATTATCAAGATTACGATTAAATCTGGGCCGTTCGATTCGAAAGCGGCTAGATCTGAGCCATCCGGGATGATCTGAAGCCATTCGAGCTAGGGTTACGGTTGATCAAGCACCCTGATCAAGATCTGAAGGTTTTATCACAATCAGAGCTCAATCAACCGTTGGATCAAGCTTGGAGGGCTCTAGAGCGTCCATTCACAGATTGAGTTGATCTGAACCATCCGTTGCACATCTGGAGGATCCTAGCTACCACAAGGCAGATCCTGACCCCAGATCATCATCATTAAAGTTTGGCTCAAATCAGAGAAAGATCAGCCGTTGGATTTCATCCGATCAATCACAGCCGTCCAATGCTTATGTATTTAATAAAAAATCTGCCCAGCTTCAGCCTTTGTCGCGTCTTCGCCGCAGCCACCTTCTTCATCGAGTTCTTCACTTTTCTTTGCATTTTCTTCAATCCGTGGGCGCGACCACTCGTTTCCTTACTGAATTCGTGTGCTAGATCATTGGGGAGTTCATCAGTCTTGTTTCCGGATCGAAATTGCCCAAGAACAGAGTTTGTGAGAGGTTTCTACAGCTCTGTCAAATTGGTACCTTCGGATCAGCTGTGCTTCAATACCTTCCACCCGAGCTATCCAGAGGGGTTCCCTGAGTAGCTTGGACCATCATCCACCCATCCACGCACGCAGACACAGCTGCAATGAAGAAATCGTATGGAAAATTCAGAAATGGGCAGTTTGAGCTGTATTCAATCGCTGATGAGTTTTTCCCCATGATTTGCTGAGCTTGCGGGTCCGAGGCTCTCCTTTGCTTGACAACCAAAGAGTATCTGAGCTCTGGAAGGAATCGAGGAGTAGAATTTCTTAGTTTAATTTCAGTTTAGCTGTAAATTTTGATTTCTGCACTGTGTTGTCTGAATTTTAGCTGTAGTTACTGTAATTTACGATTTTTCAAGTTCTTAGCTGTAGTTTAGCTCTAATTCCGCAAGTGGAGTAATATAGAAACTTGTTTAGCAAAGTAATAGATCACATTTCAGCTCAATTCTTAGTTAAATTGCTGCGTGCCAAGTTAAATTGTTGCGTGCCAAGTTTGTTTGCGTATCTGAATTTTCCACTCATTTTCACTAGTTTTGTCAAGTAATTGCTAGTTTAAACTTCCTAGTTCCTAGATTAGTTACTAGTACTCAAGTTGTGTTAGCTAGCTCAGCCTTTAAGTTATTGCAAAAACAGAAAAATTAGTAGCTAGTCTTTTCATTTTGCATCTCCAATTTCAGCTCTTTTTCATTTCTGAATTCTTCTTAGTTCTCTGGTTTCGATCTTAGTCTAAATTCCTTTACAGAAGCTTGCTTAGTTCTGTCTTAATCTTTGTTTTCCAATCGAATCCATCAATTTTAAAAAGAAAAGAGAAGTTGAGTTGGAAGATCATTTATTTCCGAATTTAGTGTTAACTTTTAGCACAAAGAGTTATCTCTTGTGTGCAAATTGATTTTAATCCTTTTGCATCCGAATTTCAACTTGAATTTGTGGCATAAGATTGTGATTGAAACAATAAGTTGCATCCATTCAACTCTGAATTTTTATTGGCAGTGATTGGGTTCCAAAAAAATTGTAGCTAAGTAGAGGTTCCTTGCTTGTGAAATTTCGAAAATCCTTTGCATTGATTTATGTTAAGCTTGTTATTTCCGAAAATTCCCATCACTGTTTTTACTTAATTGCTTAGCTTTTCTTTTGAGTTGTTGAAATCAGAAATCAATTTTCCCACAAAAATTTTGTAAGTGCTTAATTAGGGTTCCATTAGTTGAGTTTTCCCTTTAGTACCAATTTTCTTGTTTAGTCATTAAATCAAGGTTTTTATTTTCCATTGCAATTTCATTTTTCATTACAAACCAAAATCCATTTACTTGTTTGAAACCCAAAAACACAAAAACGACACATAACTCCAAGTTTGAATCAAGCACGACAACTAGCCCCGAGAAAAATACGACCTGTGGCCCCTATATTACATTTTCATACTTTTGATTGTAAAGGGTTTCCAGCTTTCATTTATAAATTCTAAATTTGAGGCCCACATTCGTGACACATAGTTTGGGCCTCCAATACAGAGGCATCAGGCCGACTGATCAAATGGACCACCGAATTAAGTGAATACGACATTCAGTACCAGGTTCGTCTTGCCATTAATGCACAAGCATTAGCGGATTTTTTGAGCGAGTTGCACTCGGAGGAGGCCGAAGAAGCCTGCAAGTTTATGTAGATGGCTCGTTGGCCTGGTCGAGCAGCGGAATCGGCATCTTGATGGTCTCCATGAAGGGGGAGCAATTGCATCTATTCGTTCGACTGGAGTACCGGGCCATGAACAATGAAGCTAAATATGAAGCCCTCATAGCTCGGCTGCAGGCGGCCAAGCACGTGGGAGCCACCCGGGTGATACTCTACTCCGACTCTCAGCTGCTACCCAGCAGGTCGCCAGTCAGTTCGAATGAGAAGTTGAAGGCTGAGTTTCAGGAGGTGCAGATACAGAAGATCCCCAAGGAAAGTAACCTAAGGGCGGATGAGTTGGCTAAATTGGCCAGCTCCATCGGCTCTTGGGAACTTCCTCAGTCGGGCTGGCCGGCATTGATGATCATGCATATAGAATGGCAGGCTGAGCTGGAGCTGGGGTCAGATTGGAGAACACCCCTCATCGCCTACCTAACGGAAGGGGTCGTCCCAGCCGACCGAGAAGAAGCTTGACTGCTCTGAAAGTGAGAAATCCAATATTTGATGGTCAGGGATGTGCTATACAAGAGGTCCTTTGCCTGGCCTCTACTCAAGTGTTTGGGTGAGGAAGATGCTGATTATGTACTAAAGAGATCCATATGGGAGTCTGCGGTAGTCACGGTGGAGCTCGGGCCGTGGCCTGGAAGGCATGGTTAGTCGGATATTACTGGCCAACCTATCTTGGGCGCCTGATTCAAGTCAAGCACCCAGGAAGGGTCTTCCCAGGTGTGTTTTATCCTGCGTTTGCTTTCCTATCTTGCCTCCAACTCCAGGTACCTGCAAGACAACAAACATAAGACAAACATACAAATAATCTTAGCCTTAAAGATTTGTTCTGACTTTAAATTTCACCCTGAAACCTTAGGTCGAACCGACGCCTAATCTTCCCTTTCTCGGGGAACACGTCCTCACCTACTCCATACTTGGAGAAGTTACTTTTGCCAACCGGAACCTTCGGTTGGACTTTCGCTCAACCTCCGAGAATCCGAATCTCGAGACGTTCGACCTCAACCCGTCTCTTTTGTTCGCGATCCCCGCTCGACTAAAGCTTTTGCCAACCGGGACCTCCGGCTGGACTTTTGCAGGGCCTCCGAGAACTCAGATCTCAAGACGTTTGATCTCGACCCGTCTCTACTTCTGTCCGCCATCCTCGCTCAGCCAAGACTCCATTGTCCGATCCCCGACCAGGACTTAGTGCTCAGTCCCCCAGACCAAGACTTCGTGCCCAGCTTCACTCACCAAGACTTAGTCCACCTAGCTTCACTCACCAAGATTTGGTTCGCCTAGCTTCCCTTGCTAGGACCCGACTTCACTCACCAGGATTTAGTTCACCTAGCTTCCCTTATTAGGACCCGACTTCACTCACCAGGGTTTCTTTCACCAAAATCACTCCTTTGCTAGTCATCATGATCATGATTAGACTTCCTCCAATCTTCAGGTAAATATAATTCCAAAACTCAAGTCCTGTTTGGTTTAATCCCTTGATCAAACTGACCAACCCTTTCACTCTGCCAAACATCAGATCTTGTTTGGCTTAACCCTTTGTCAAACTGATCAAACCTGGGTTTACCCCACCAAATATAAGGTCCTGTTTGGTTTAACCTTTGATCACTTTGACCACCCTTAATATATTGTCTAACATATATAATGTCACTAACTTTAGTATATTGTCAAACATCGAAATCCTAGAGGATGGTTGTTTATTACTAATGCATTTTGCACCAATATGTCTCACAAGAACAAAAGACTAAACTAAACAAAGCTTATTCCAAACAAAATTAACTCCAAGATCCCCAAATGCAATTTGAATCATTGCTGCATCCCAACTGATCTACACAACCAAATCCCTACAGCATCAGTTTATAGCCCACGACAACTCATTCAAACTCAAGGGGATTAAACTGCACAAATTCACCCATACTAATCTTAATAGGTGTAACCCTTACCTTGAAATCAAATCCATGATTAGTAATCTATCTACTATGTATATTAAAATAGCAAGCACCAGAACAAATTGGCTAAATGAATCAATGATTCATCGACAATAGCAATAGAGATGGTCAAGTGACCATCATCCATTCATGGATCCCATGATAGGTAGAGATCTGATCGATATTAACATGATTTTAGAACTAGCATCACCATGACCAGTTTGGGAACAAAATCAAAAGAGCATCTCAAAGTGGAGAACACAACAATATGAAAGAATCGAAACACATGATCAATCCCAACATGATCAATACAATAACCCACAAATTTGAGATCTACATACTAAAAACTTATCCATTTGAAAGCCTAACCATAAAATCTCACCTGAGTTGTCATGCCATGGTGATGGGTAGCGCGGGCAGATGGCACTACAATGGCGTCTCATATGTGCTGGGAGGAAGAACAAGATGAGTACGAGAAGGGAGGAGGATCGACGCCCGTAGGAGAGGAGAAGAAATCGGTGCTTCGGCAAAGATGAACAACAACATCAATCGGGGAAAGCGTCATTGTCTGCTTACTCACGCGAGGAGGAGAACCGCAAGGATACGATTTCAGTGAAGAGAAGATGGGTTGCGGCGTGAATGCGTCGCTGGGGGGGGGCGGGGAAGAAAGGGATATAAGTGGTGGCATGTTTTGCAAATAAACCTTCCAACTTGTAGTTATTGCAATCCCGCCCCTAAATTTCTATTTTTATATGTTTAAGTCCTTGAATTTTTCTATATTTAACACTTTGCCTTCTTACTCCGTGCGATCTCTTTCTCTCTACCTCTTCTTCCGCGCATTAAAGGTTGAGAGGTGTTGCTCCTGTTTTGTGCAATAATTAATATCAGAGCAAGGTTTTGTGGATTTTTTTCAACATATTAGGGATATCTTCTGTAAAGTTTGATATGGTGAAGTTTGATGGAACTAGAAACTTCAGATTATGGTAGAGGAGGGTCAAGGACTTATTGGTGCAACAAGGCATGGCGAAGATGCTAGGAGAAAAGAAATCGGAAAGTATGGAGAGATCAGATTGGGAAGAACTTTAGGAGAAGGTAGTGGCAATAATCAAGCTTTGTCTTATGGATGATGTGATGTATCATGTCATGGATGAGGAGTCGCTGATGGTAGTTTGGCAAAAGCTAGAAAGTTGATACATGTCAAAGTCATTGACAAACAAGTTGTATCTTAAATAGAAATTATTCGAGCTGAAGATGACAAAAGGAACTGATCTGAGCCAGCATATTAACATATTCAACCAGATTATGAGCGATCTGAAGCTGGTTAATGTGAAGAACGAGGATGAAGACAAGGCGTTGATGTTATTGAATTCTCTACCTTTATCTCATATATACGAGAATTTGGTATTACTCTGCTGTGGGGAAAGAAAACTCTTAAATTGGAGGAAGCCATGGGTGCTTTGTTGGGTTTTCATCAGAGGAAGAAAGCAAGTGACAAAGTTTCTCAAGGAGAAGAAAACAACTAACCATGAGCGTGGTAGGAGCACGACTCGATATAGATCAAACAACGACAATAACGCTCGTTTTAAGTCGAGAAGGAAGAAGGTAATCGCATGCTAGAAGTATAGAGGCAAAGGTTATATAAAGAAAGATTATCCAAAGATAAGGAATCATGTTATAGACAACAAAGATAGTTCGACAAAGTCTACAAACATAATTGAAGAAAATTCAAAGAGCGGTGATGGAGATATAATATCAGTTATGTCAAGTTCGGAATAGCTGACGAATGCATGGTTCTTAGAATCTGCATGTTCATATCATATTACTCTAAACAAGGAGTGATTTGATACCTATAGGGCAGTGAATTCTGGTTCAGTATTGATGGAAAATGATGCATCTTGTAAAGTCATCGACATATGGAACATTTGAATCAAGATATTTGATGGTGTGATCAGAACTTTATGTGATGTTAGACATATACTAGATCTAAGGAAGAATTTGATCTCACTAGGCATACTGGATGGTATAGGTTATAATTACAAATCAATGAGCTGGGTGATGAAGCTCAGCAAGGGAGCTTTGATTGTAATAAAATGACAAAAGGTAGCAGGGAATATCTATAAGTTGATAGGGACTACAATTGTAGGTGGAGCCACCTCAGTAAAGTTTGAATCAGAAAGTACAGTCCTGTAGCATATGCGGTTAGGGCATATAAGCGAATGTGGGATGTTGGAGCTTCACAAGAGAGATTTATTGAAGGGTGCCAAGATGTGAAAGCTTAAATTCTACAAATTTTGTGTCCTTGGGAAACAGAGCAAAGTACAATTCAAGACGACAATACACAAAACGGAGGGGATTCTGACTATATACATACAGATCTCTAGGGATTAGCCAGTGTAGCATCTCGTGGAGGGTACTTATATTTTGTGAGTTTTATTGATGATTACTCACGAAAGGTCTGGGTATACTTCATGTATCATAAGTAAAAAACTTTTGCGAAGTTTAAACTATGAAAAACTAAATTGGAGAATCAGACAGGAAGGAAGATCAAATGCCTTAGGTCAGATAATGAGACTGAGTACACAGATTCAAAGTTTCAGAAATTTTGTAAGCAACATGGAATAATGAGGCATTTCTCAGTTTGCAGGACACCTCAGCAGAACGGTGTGGCGGAAATGTTGAACAAGACAATCATTGAGAAGGCAAGATATCTCAGGTTGAATGCAGAGCTAGCAAAGCATTTTTCTGAATAGAAGCGGCAAACATGACGTGTGCTCTCATTAATAATCACTAAGAACAATATTAGAAGGTAAAGTATTAGAGGAAGTATGGACAGGGAATTCAGTAGATTACTCTTATCTTCAAATTTTTAGATGTCCAGCCTATATGCACATATCTAGTGAGGAATGATCAAAGCTGGATGCGAAGTTAAAATAGTATCAAAAAGGAGTTAAAGGCTTCAAGCTTTGGGATCATAAGGCAAATAAGGTGGTGATCAGCAGAGATGTGGTCTTTGACGAGAATGTCATGCTACAACATACTCAGGAAGAAGCAAAAGAAACACCCAGAGCAATAAGGAAAAAGTGATTGTGCAAGTGGAGCTAGAGACGCATGACTCTGATGATTCTAGCTCAGAGCACACGAAGTATCACACTGTAGCTGGTGGCAAAACGAGATGAGTTGTAAAGCCACCCACCAGATATGGATTTAAGGACTTGATGTCTTATGCACTCATCATAGTAGCAGAGACCCTACATCTTCTCAGGAGGCAATGCATAGCTTTGAGAAGGACAAGTGGATGGGTGTTATAGCAGATGAGATTAAGTCACTGCATAAGAACCAAAAGCGACATCTAGTGGAACTTCCTGAGGGAAAACAAGCTATAGGGTCCAAGTGGGTATTCAAGAAGAAGGAAGTTTTATAGCTTACGGGGTTGGTCAGAGGACCTAATCCATATCTCTAGATGCTAGAGGAAAGGAAGCTCAAACCCATAGTTCCAAGTCTAGTTTTGCTTAGATACTCATGTTCTTCGAAGGGGTGAATATTCGCCAAGATAAAAATTATTGGCGGGTGACTAATATCTGAATAATGGATGTCATAGAAGAAAAATCTGTTAACAAAATTATATTAAGGTTTTTCTAATAAAAATCTGTTAAGGTTTTTTCTAATAAAGTTTTATTAAGATTTTTCCTAGCAAAATTCTATTATGATTTTACCAGATTTAGGTTTAAATATTATTTATAAGGAACATTGTAAGCCTATTGAATAATCATCATTAGTATCAAGAGAATAAGTTGTAATATTCTCTTGTGTAGAGAGAATTCTAATAAAGCTTTGGCCTTTCATGGAGTAGGCACACCGTCGAACCACAGTAACTCTTCTCCTCCTTCTCTCTCCTCTTTTACTTCTTCCTTGTGTGTTCTCTTTCTATTGTGCGTCTTTGTCTCATTGCTCCACACAATTTCTTTCTCTTTTCCTCTTCTTCCACGCATTAGAGGTTAAGAGGTGTTGCTCTTGTTTTGTTGCTTAGTCGATCGAGTTTCTAACTCAAACCAAAAATTCTTCTATTCTCTACAATACTATCATTAGTCAAATCACTCACTTGACTAATGAAATAGTAAATTGCTCAATGTGACTAATGTTGATCAGTCGAGTTGATCAATTTATTTTTAAATATTCTATTTGTTGTTATAGTGTCATTAGTCGATTGTGCAAACCCATCAATTGATTGATGGAGTGAGAAACCCAACTAATGTATAACATACCCCCTTAAACTCTCTCAAACCGCAAATTCGAGTTTTAGGAGCTCATTAGTCTATTACTACGCCCTAGTAGTCGACTGATACTTCTGTTTTAACCTCACCAAGACTAAATTATCATCTATCTAGTATCCGATTGATCTCAATCTATCAGAACTTCCTTTGCCAATATCCTATCAACCTTGACTTGTCGGAGTTTTTTGTTATCTAAGATATAGTTAACATCAACTTGTCAAGACTACCATGACCAAAAATCCAATCCTCCATGACGTATTCACTTCTTGCGCCTAACATCCTGTCCTCTATAACATACTAGGACTTCCCTCTTTGTCAAGTGTCGATCAACCGTGATCCACTGGAACACCACCCTTACTAACTTTCTATTGTACTTACAACTACCAAATGTTCGGTCAACCATTACTCACTTAGGCTTCTCACTCAACCATCCACCTTGGACAACCTAACCCAAGGTCAATTATACCGGCAATCTTCTTCTCCAAACAAATTCTCCTCCTACTTAATGTCTCGCTCTTGTTAACATATATATTGATTAAACATTGAAACTCAACTCAAGCTAACTCGAGCATGATCAACCGAGCTTGGTTAACATGATCAACCTTGACCAGCGGTCGATTGCACTAACAATCTTCCCTTTTTGATATTTGATAATTTAGTCCAACATCCCATTTGACATACATCAAAAAGTCTCTTTAAATTCCATTCTCCGCCTTCATTCCTAATCTACGCCAACATCTTAATGGAGGTTCTCTGCCTTCTATTTTCTACAAGACTCCATCTCGACTTAACTACATTCATCAATACTTGAAATCCTTTATTCTCCCACTTTCCTACCTAGGTCATGCCTTTAAGGTGAACCTTCCCCTCCAAGCATTCTCCACTCTAATCATTTCACTAAATATTTTAGAGTTCTTAAACATTTAGAGAATTTTAAATTATATCTCATGAAGTTAAAAATTCAACCTTGAATCTTAAACTCCCTTCCATTTCTCATTCTTCTCCCTTTAACATGTCCTTCTCATTTTCACTAAGAAAATTCTCATTGAAAACTTATCCAAGCATATCAGAGGACTATTGGTTGGCTAAAATACCTAGAAGTAATCGAAACAACCTAACTCAATCAAAATCGTCACTAACATTCAATTGATTATGGTCATTATTAGTCAATTAATACCATAAACAATTGATTGTTCTTTTGATAATTTGAATATTAAGACAAATCAAATTTCAAAAAAGCATAAATAATTCTATGATTTTCAAACTAAATAATATAAATTCATACATACATCACTTATGTCAAATACTATCATGGAAGAATAGTTATTTTAAGAAAATACCACTTATTTTTAATTAATGGCACGAAATTATAAATAATTGAAACTTTTAATATTCAACTTTGTATCAACTAATCAATAATTCCTATTAACAAATAGACCTCACTAATATTATTAAAAAATAATTTTTAATCATGATCTATGGAATAAATGCACATGACTTGCATATTAGTTTTTCTCATGATTGGTCTATACAAAA
Source organism: Boesenbergia rotunda (assembly GCA_024364735.1). Classification (NCBI taxonomy): domain Eukaryota; kingdom Viridiplantae; phylum Streptophyta; class Magnoliopsida; order Zingiberales; family Zingiberaceae; genus Boesenbergia; species Boesenbergia rotunda. The sequence goes on from JAGFNQ010000385.1 coordinate 166,160, forward strand.
TTCATTTATTTTGGTGAGACATAGCTTATTTTGATGTACTAAATCAACATCTTAAATTTAACTCATCATCCAGACATCTTGATTGGCCACTCTCTCTTCAATTCTTGGATGTTGATATTAAAAAAATTATAAATTTATAAAAAATTAAAAAAAATGACTTACACTTATTTAAGTTGTCTACGTATCTCTCACATTGCTACTTACTTTCGTTTTTCGTTCTCGTAGTATTTATTCCTTCAGTATCAAAATTTTCAATTTCGTCATCTGAAAGTTACATTTCTTGAATTCTTTTTTTTTCTCTGGTCTAATCATCGACTAATGCTTAGACTTCCAACGAGTCAGGAGACAAAGGCGATTATCATTCATCCAATATGTTATTGCAGACATTGAACGTTTGTTCCTTACTATTGATACTCGACAAACTAAAATTTCTTTGGCGATCATGGAGAGGATGGAAAATCTTAGGGATCGTTTGTTTGCTCCATTTTCTATTTTTATTTTTTTATAAAAAAAATCATATTTTCACATTTCTTAAAAAATGACTTTATTTAATTTTCTAGTTTCTAGAAAATACTATATCTTTTCCCAGAAAACAGATATGAAAAATGCAAACCAAACATATTTTTTGAAAATTATATTTCCTTATAAAATGAAAACAGAAAATGAGGATGGAAAATATAAACCAAATGCTACCTTAAAGTTTCCTGTGACCACCACTTTAGGATATTGAAATTCGCTTCGCTATCTACTTCATTAAAATAAAAAAGTCATAAAATAATCCTCAAGTTCCTATATGAAACTTGAGGATCCTCATGGACGTTTTGTTTATTCTTTAAATAAAAGTTATGCTTTTGTAAATTTTATTTTGTGTTTAAGAAATATTAGTTTGTAATTATTTTTTATATTATATTCTTTATTAATATCATATAAATAATTTATAATATTATATACATGGGACTAGGAGAAAAAGATTCGTTTAGGGATCAATTCCTAGTAGGTGAATGTCCTCGGGAAAAAACTCCCCACTCCTATCCACTTGGTGATCAGCTATAAGCTGATCCCATAATTTACCTCTCTTTACATAACTTGGGTATAGATAATGTGGAGCGCCTGAGATGAGCATAATCATCTTTTGCTACAAAAGGAGAAGAAGAATCTAAAATAAAATTAAAGCACCATTATATAAAATTAACATTTCTTATAGAACTTCTCATTTATAACTAGGAGTTATGGCCAAAAGAATTCATATATTTTTATAATGGTATAATATTATTCACTTTAGGTCTAAACCCTCATAAATTTATTTATCGGCTCTACCCGATTTCATACCAATGAAGATATCTTTTATCTTTTAAACTCATGATCTTTTTTCATATATTTCCAATATGGGACTGTGATTTAATTCCTAATAATCCTCCCCTCAAACGAAGGACCACCATTACTCTTACAGTTAGAGTGTTCCCTTAACCATCTGATCACTCTTGACATGATTTAGGCATCCTCGCAAGAATCCAATCACTCTTGACCTATTCCGGGCCTCTCTGCAAGAATCCGATCACTTTTGACATATTTCGGGCTTCCCCTCAAGCATTCGATCACTCTTGATTTGCTTCGGGCTTTCCTTCAAGCATCCTGTCACATTTGACCTCCTCCGTGCCTCCCCTCAACTTCATTCAAGGTCACCCCTACATGGCATCCGGTCTAGATCATGGCCCTGACACGTGCTTTTTTTGGCGGTTAGTCCGGTGAAGAGCAATTTCGCTTCGATACCACTTTTTAGGACCAAAATAATTAACATATCTCCACAACGATATGATATTGTTTACTTTGGGTATAAGCCCTAATGAATTTATTTTGGACTCTACCCAAAAGGCCTCATACCAATAGAAATATCTTTTATTTTTTAAATACATGATATTTTCTATGTATTTCTAATATGAGACTTTGATTTATTCCTAACACTAGGGTCTAAAGCAAATACACATAAATAAATGTCAAGAATATGAAAAAAAATATTTTTTCCTTTTCATTTTCATTGCTATACACTAGGAGATAAAAATTTATATGTATTATGTTTATTTAAAACTGATATTACATTACAAAAATTCTCTAAAACTATATGAGAAGTAGGATAAAAAAATCGAAAAGTTATTCAATTGCATCATTAAATATTTTCTAAATTTCACAAATAATACCACAAATATTCCATTTGTATGAACATAAATATATATTAATATTATTAATATTTTATTAAAAAATAAACATAACAATTCTCTATATAGAAATGAATCTTATGACAATTGATATATTTAATTCAAACGTATTAATATATCACATGGAAAAAATTTATGTCTCATTCCATTAGTTTTACAAATTCAATCTCATTATTTCATTATAATGAGAGTGACCATAAATAAAAAATAGCAATTCTAATTAGTTTAATGTTATTTTCTAAAATTCTTAATACATCCTAAATACATAAATTTAAAATATAACATACACAATGATTATGAAAAAAATAAACCACCAATAATAGGTTGACATATAAATTTTAGTTCATCAATACTATCAGTATTAGAGCTAGGATTATCAAATGATATTTAAAATATTTTATGAGTTAATCCATATTATTTTAAACTTAAATATAATAATTGTTAGTTGTTGTGAGCACTATGTGATTTATTAAAAACTCTATAAATTAACAATCTTTTTTTGGATATTCCAGAACTTATCAATCCAATGGCAAGTCAGACCCATATATAAATGTTAATAGGGTTGAAGAGCCCGGGGCAAGCCCGGAGGATGAAGAAGCTGCGTGCCGTCGTACATCGGATCGAAGCGACCCGGGCCTCGGGACCCCCTTTCAAGGACGTGCCTAGGAGGGTCGGCCAGAAGACTCCCCGGGATCACCCCGAGGGGTCGGGCCCCGAGAGCACGTCAGGATTTGCAGCGCTCGCACGCACCCGGGAGTGACCCCGAGATCACCTCGAGAGGTGGAGTCCCAGTAATGACCGACCTCAAGTACTGACCCCCCTCCTTGTTTAAGGATAAGCATCCCCGTTATAAGGAGTCATCATGACCCTTAAATATCGCAACGGGTTGAAGCGTAATAACGGCGCAGACCGTTTCAAAAGCTATCAAGTAACCGCCGAAGGAGGGGGGCAACGTGGCTCAAATCGCGGAGATGTGACACAGATCGATGGAGCATGCTTAGTCCACCTCCATTGGTATAAAAGGTAGCTCAGCCCCTCCGGTAAGGGGGGTGACGCATTATCCTTACTTAGGACTTTTCTCTTTCCCAGTTGCCTTGATTCTCCATTAAGAACCTGACTTGAGCGTCAGAGCGGACTCCGCCGGACAACTTCCGGCGCGTCCCCTAATGCTCGTGTTAATCTCGCAAGGCAAAGAGTTCCTCCTCTCCACAGAGACTTCTACATGGGCAAAACCCCGGTGACCGGCCATCGACAACGATTCCTTCCGGAACAAATTTGGCGTTGTCTGTGGGAAACTAGCAAAGCACTTGAAGGAGCACTGATGGCCGAATCAGAGGGGCAACCCCTTGTCCTTACAAGGGAGGAACTCGATCACCTCGTAGCCAACGCCATTAAAGAGGCGCTGGAGCAACATCAAGTCGAACAGGCTGCCTCGCAACAAGGGGATCCGACGAGATAGGAGATCCCCCGGAGGACTCCTTTCTTGATCGTGGACGCGCCCTCCTCCTACAATTCCATCCTGGGCCGCCCGACGCTCAACACTTTCCAGGCAATGGTCTCTGTTTACCACCAGAAGATAAAGCACCTGGTAGGCGACTGGGTGGTTGAAGTCCGAGGAGACCAGCTGGTGTCTCGACGGTGCTACAGCGGAGAGGTCAAAACAGAGTCTCGGAAGAACCCGAGGGGCCCGAAAGACTAGCTGTGGGAGAAGGGCAAACACTCAGGAGGTCCCGGCCCGGCAGCGGTCTCGGACCCTTTTGGTCTCAGTAAGATTTGCATTTTATTTAGAGTATCTATCTGTGTATCTCTGTGCCCTCGCAGCAAAATCAAGTAATAAAGGGAGATGTTTTCCTCAAAATAACAACGCACCACCGAGGAATTGAAAACCCTAATACCTAGCGGTGCAGCTGATGCCCGGGGCACTTAGGCTTGGTCTGGGACATATGCACCCGACCAAGTATCCAAAACCCTAATGCCTCGCGGTGCAACCGATGCCCGGGGTACTTAGGTTTGGTCTGGGACATACGCGCCCGACCAAATATCCAAAACCTTAATACCTCGTGGTGCAGTCGATGCCCTGGGTACGTAGGCTTGGTCTGGGACATACGCGCCCGACCAAGTATCCAAAACCCTAATGTCTCGCGGTGCAGCCGATGCCCGGGGTACTTAGGCTTGGTCTGGACATACGTGCCCAACCAAGTATCCAAAACCCTAATGCCTCGTGGTACAGTCGATGCCCAGGGCACTTAGGCTTGGTCTGGGACATACGCGCCCGACCAAGTATCCAAAACCCTAATGCCTCGCGGTGCAGTCGATGCCCGAGGTACTTAGGCCTGGTCAGGGACATACGCGCCCGACCAAATATCCAAAACCCTAATACCTCACGGTGCAGCCGATGCCCGGGGTACTTAGGCTTTGTCTGGGACATACGGGCCCGACCAAGTACCCAAAACCTTAATACCTCGCGGTGCAGCCGATGCCCTGGGTACTTAGGCTTGGTCTGGGATATACGCGCCCGACCAAGTACCCAAAACCCTAATACCTCACGGTGCAGCCGATGCCCGGGGTACTTAGGCTTAGTTTGGGACATATGCGCCCGACCAAGTATCCAAAACCCTAATACCTCACGGTGCAGCCGATGCTCAGGGTACTTAGACTTGGTCTGGGACATACGCGCCCGACCAGGTAACCAAAACCTTAATACCTCGTTGTGTAGCCAAAGCCCTGGGTACATAGGCTTGGTCCGGATTGTTCCAAACTCCCCACCAAGGACGCAAATCAGGGTGCCTCATAATCTCCCGAGTGCCCGGGATAGGTGGGCGCTGCAGGAGCAAGGGTAAAGTGGCATGCCTGACCAGGGGAACATAAGCAAAACATTCAAAAGAATAATCCAGGCATACACATACATAGAGTAACAAAAATATTGCTTTATTTATATGAAAAATACAGGGAGATTAACATCTCAGAGAATTATCAAGATACAATTGGATGAAAGAAAGTGTTCTTCTACTTGGGCCTTTCTCCTCTACAACTCCATTCTTGAAGGGTCGCTAGGCTCGGAACCACCTTCTAAATACGCAGTACACGGAAACCCATCGACAGGGTCCTTGAATCTTTTTCCACCTTCTGGGTACTCTATCCGAATAGTCAAGGACGGATGAGGACGCCTGAGGTAACACATGGGTAACTCGACCCCATTCTAAGACCCCCTTTCTTTCGCGGAGATGAGGCCGAGTACAACATTCAAAAGGCAGAAGAGGGTGAGCAGCAACTGCAATTTCTCCCCGGAGCGTGTAAAGACACAAAGAAGAATCGCCATAACCGAGGAGGGGAATAGCAACCGTAAATTCTCAACGAAAAGAAGAAAGAGAAAGAGAAAAACCAGCGGCTGTAGCCCCTCCCCTCTTGGTGACGATGCATCCCACAAACACTTCCTCTGCACGAAACTCGGGGAAAACGAGGATTCGGAAGAAGATGGCGCATGGGGTACACCGCCGCGGGCCGACCAGGGTTTGGTGATCAGTAGGATAAGTCATCTCCTCTATGCTCCCTGGCGGACCACATAAGGTCTTTTCTGGACTCCTCAGATGACCCGGGAGTCTCACATCCTCCAGGATCTTCAGCGAGACCCTGGACATCATCTCCACCATGCTCCTCGGCGAGGATCACGATACAGAAGCCTCTACCTCTCAGGTGTCCCTCAGCCAAGAAAACTACTACATCTCCGGGGTTAGGCATTGTGGATACCGATGAGGGTGAAGGAAGCAAGCAGACAAAAGCGATGAGGGAGACGGTTCATCCCTCTCGCCCTATTTATAGCGATGGTTGCCTCTCCGTGCAGTTAATGTAGGGAGAACGTAAAAACAGCAACAGGCGCCGAAGCGTCATTTCGACTAACGTGCCCCTGCTGCACCTAGGAACCCGCGACTCTTTATGAGTCCATTCAATAAGATTGCGAATATTGCGGATACGACGATTTGGGAGTCACCCGCATACTCTAGAAGGAAATGTCGATGGGGACCCCCCCCATGGATATGAATGCAGGCGTGGAGCTTCGACCTGTAGAATCGTCAAGGGTTCCACACCCAGAATCAACCTCGAAACAAACAAGTACTTTTCAAGTCGTTAAGCCCGTAAAGCGAAGACGTGAGACACATTGGGAAAAAGCGCATACACAAGGAATAGTAAAAGTGATCGCATTAACTCAAAATTGCTACAACAGGGCCCGACCCCCTGGTGAACATGGGACTCCGCTAGCTCGGGCCCTCGGGAGAAGGCCCCTCCCTAGCTCGGATGGCACTTACAAATGCAGGTCAGCATTGGGAGGTAGGAGCCGGCCCTTCTTCAACTTATCGATAGCCCCGTGGAAGCCCTACTGTAGGCACTGCATTACCTGGTCAGCTACGATGGTACGGAACTCATCTAACTCCAGAAACTTCACCTTGAAGCCTGCCTCGACTTCCTTAGAGCTAGAAGCTTTGGCAACTCGAAGGGTAAGGAGATCGGCCTCAGAAGCCTCGTAGGAACTCCTCAGCCATTCCAGCTCAGCAAACATCTCCGCCTGCTCGACCAAGACCTCTCTAAGCCTCTCCGACGTGGTCCGCTCATCTGCCTGAGCCTGGACCAGGTCATCCTCTAGGATGGACGCACGGTCGGTGGCCATCAGGAGATCATACTCCTTCTGACTGAGTCGTTGCGCCTGATCCTCCTTCTCTCTCACCTGGAGCTAGTCTCTCTCCTGCGTCACCTGGAGCAGGTCCTTGGTAATACTCACAGCTTTCTCGAACGTCAGGCGTTCTCTGTGCCAGGAATTTTGAAGAGCCTGTTCCTTGTCTTGCAAGAGGTTCATCAGGTGCTCGACCTTCGCCCGGAGAGCCCTGCTGACCCCCGCCTGCATCAATCCTGTCCAGCGCTCATGGTCAGCTGTAGCCTCCACCCTCAATGCTCGGCAGAGCAAGACTTCAACCCGGGGCCAGGAATACAGACCCCGGCCGGCTATCACGCAGTCCTCAGCTGCCTGCCATTGCGCTAAGAGGTCAGATAAGCGGTAGGAGAATATCCAATGCAACAGTAATTTGTACCTTCAGGAGGGTCTCCTAAAGAGTGGTTAGTGGGCCCGCCGAAACTCGTACGGCCGCCCTCTAGAGGTATTCCCTCGCCCCTTAGGCCGCGGCGAGCCCGGACGGGGAGGAAATCGCTTGATGGTTGGGGCTTCAGGTGGCAGACTAGAGGGGTCGAAATCATCTTTCTCGGAGCTAGAAGTCCCCTCGGACACGACCCCCTCGGTTGGAACCTCCTTGAACTGCACCGGGGGGAAGGACTGCATGGATGCCTCCAATGCTGCATCCAACTTCTTCCTTAGTCGGTCCAGTCTCATCCAGTATTGAGTACGCAACACCTCCTTACCCTTAGAAGACGTAGTCGGATCAATGGAGCAGGACAGAGGCGACAAGACGACTACCTCCGGAGTAGGGACCGACAGAGCAGGTACAGAGGCTACTACCTCAGCAGGTAGAACCACCTCCTAAGGCACCGAGGGAAGAGGCGAGGAATGCGCAGAACGCAGTTTTTTCCATGTAGGGCCTAAGCCCTTGGAGAGCCGCCTTTTCTGCCGCCCAGTAGACCGGACTGCTAAAGGAACAATGGGAGGGGAGGTCCCCTCGCTAATCCCTCCTGGACGGACAGTCCGCAGGGAAGAGACACCCCCAAAGGGAAGATTCGCTGCAGGGTCAACTTGTTGAGCGTGAGGTCCGCGGCTCGCAACCTACGGGGATGTAACAGTGGCCTCGACCCTCTCGGGTGAAGCAATCCCGCGGGGCAAGACATAGTCCCCTCTGAGGACTCAGCGGGAGCAGGAAGCGCGTTAGGAGCGATCGGGGGAGGATTCAACACCTCCTTATTGGCCTCCTCCCATCGATGAGCCTACCCATCACCTTGGCGAACATGACTTCCTCTGCAATAGTCAGACAAAAAAGAACATCAGTCAGAACTAGTGGGCATTGAAGAAAAAGATGAACATACCAAGGTTTGGGATGATCCGCGTCACTTTAGGGCTGAGGCCCACCCGGTACATAAGTTCTTCATCCTACACCAGCCCCAGGCCGCTGAATTCCATGTCGGAGAGCACCTTTCTAGCATGCTGGCACACGGGGCCCTGAAGGAACGCCTCTAATGAAGGAGGAGTCGACAAATCCTCTATCCAACACAGGGGACTGAAGGGCAATGACGACAGTCGAATGAAGAAGAACTTCTCCTTCCATCCTTATGCGAGGAGGGAACCCTCCTGAAAACCTATGACCCGGTCAGGCTGCGAAACTAAAGACCCCTCTAGACCCTATCGGGACGAAGAAAGAATGAAAGAGATGAGGGGTCAGAGGAATATCAAAAAGTTTGAAGATGATATACGCCCCTCCCATCTGGGCGAAGGCATTGGGAGTCATCTGGTGAAGGGAGATACCAAAATAGGAAGTTATGTTCGTGAAAAAAGGGGGAATAGGGAAACGGAACCCTAACTCTATCTGCCCTAAGAAGAAGGTCAACATGCCTGCAGGGGGCTCCACGGGCGTTTGACCCACTTTGGGGATGACCACCACCATCTCGGCCGGGATGTCGTAGGCCTCGGTGGCCGCGTGCAAGGCCTCTGGCCTCACTCTCAAGGAGGTAGACTCATACCATTCTGCGCGATAGCCTTCCATGATCCCTAAGACAGAAGACAAAAGAGAGACAAACTACTCACGTGCAAAGGAAGCTTTATAAGAGAAGAAGACGAAGAGCACCCAGCCGCCGAGTCGGAAGTGGGCCGAACGTCTGCATCTTCCCCTCTTATACCCAGGTAACCACCTACTTGGGTGCAATGGGGAAGAGACACGTGGAAAGCGATAAACCACCACGCCCAGGCAGTTGCGAGCCAGCCACGACGGCATACGTCCTCAGTACTCGTGGAGATGGCCATTGGGACACGTGGCAATAAGGCATTCGCGAGAGTACCTTGTCACCCTCAAAAAAGGGTCATGCGCCTTTATAACGAGGAGACATACGTCATTATAATACTTCGAGTGTTGAAGTAGCCTTTTCAAAAAGGACGAAACCAAAAAGAGGGATTTCTCGGAACTCAGAATGGAGAGTATAACCCAAGGGCCTTGCATAACTACTGCAGGAGTAAGGAAGACTAAGGTCTGCGAAGAGCTCAGCTTCTTCATCTTTACACTAGTCCAATCAGTAAGCCACACTTCCTTCGATCAGACTTGAAGGGGGACTTGTGATAGGGTTGAAGAGCCCGGGGGATGAAGAAGCTGCGTGTCGCAGCACATCGGATCGAAGCGACCCGGGCCTCGGGACCCCCTTTTAGGGACGTGCCCAGGAGGGTTGGCCAGAAGACTCCCCGGGATCACCCTGAGGGGTCGGGCCCCGAGAGCACCTCGGGATTTGCAATGCTCGCGCGCACTCGGGCCAAGCGACCCCGAGATCACCTCGGGAGGCAGAGTCCTAGTGACGACCAACCTCAAGTACTGACCCCTTCCTTGTTTACGGATAAGCATCCCCGTCATAAGGAGTCATCACGACCCTTAAATATCGCAACTAGTCGAAGCGTAATAACGGCGTAGATCATTTCAAAAGCTATCCAGTAACCGCCGATGGAAGGGGCAACGTGGTTCAAATCGCGGAGACGTGGCATAGATCGAGGGAGCATGCTTAGTCCACCTCCATTGGTATAAAAGGTAGCTCAGCCCCTCCGGTAAGGGGGTGACGCATTATCCTTACTTAGGACTTTTCTCTTTCCTAGATGCCTTGATTCTCCATTAAGATCCTGACTTGAGCGTCGAAGTGAACTCCGCCGGACAACTTCTGGCGTGTCCCCTAACGCTCGTGTTAATCTTGCAGGGCAAAGAGTTCCTTCCCTCCACAGAGACTTCTACGTGGGCAAAACCCTGATGACCGGTCATCGACGACGATTCCTTCCGGAACAAATGTGTTTGCCAATGATCACTCCAAAAATTGAAACATAAAAAAACTTTATTATTTAATTTACTAAATTATTCAATTAAATTTTTTCCTTAATTTACTAATTTTTTAATTATACGAGTAAGTATATATAGTTCTAAGAACATTTAGATCCAAAATAAGGAAAAGGCATTTTTGGGTACCAAACTTTGCTTGTTTTGGCATTTTGGATACCAAACTTTAAAAAAAAAATTAGTTCCAAAATTAACATTTTATTTTTATTTTAGTCTAGGGTTTACCTTTCTAATTAGGTTATAGTGTTCAAGCTAAAAAAATTAAAAATTGAAAACATCTAGGGTTCACTTTCGAAACCCCTAGGATTCACCTACCCAATTGGATTATAATATTCAATCACAATCTTTTAAAAAAAAAAAGGACTTGAGGTGTCTCCCATTGCATGGTATTAAAATTGTTACTTTTAAAATTTAAGACTAAAAAAAGGTAAACACCCAATTTTGGGATTATAAAAGTCTTTTTAAAATTTTGGTATCAAGTTTAGGATCTAAAGAATATGTGCCCTGATCCAAAACTAAATGAAAGATATTCTCCAGAAATAAATTTGGCTAATGATTCTTTAATTATAATCAAAATATAAAAATAAACCAAAATCAATACTTCAACTAGTGGAAAATCTAGATATTTGTGTTTCAGAATGGTTGATTCCATATTTCGTTAGGTGTTTCATTTCTATGTGTTATTTCAACAAGCCGTCGGCTTAGAATTTTAGGAAGCATTGTAGTACTTATATTTTGCATACAATTCTCTCAACGAAAGAGTGACTTTGTCAAAATGTTTAGTAATAATATAATATTTTAAAAGAGGAACTTTCCAAATCTTAAAGTTATTGTATTGATACTTTCTTATGTTTCGGGTGTCAGAAGTTGCTTGTTCTCATTATCGGTGAATTGAATGTTAAGCTCATCATTCAGATTTACTATTTTCTTACCCCTCCAAGATTGAGATGATGAATCTCCTCGACCTCCTTCCATTATAGTCGGAAGTGGAAGTTGAAAGCGTATAAAATTTGGAGTTAAAAGCGTGTAGGGATTGTGAAATTGAGAACTAGAGTAGAGAAGATTATTGGTGCAATCTTCCTTGGGTCAAGGTTGACCTAGTTGACTAAACTCAAGTGGGTTCGAGCTTGAGTTTCAATGTTTAGACAATATGTATAAATGACAAGTCAAGTAGGCCAAGATTGATCGGAGACTTGACTAGCAAAGTCCTAACTAGAAGTTAAATAAACGAGAAGTCCTAACTAGATGTTAGGCAAATGGAAGTCATAATGGGACTAGGCAAACCTAGTTATGAACTAGGTTAAGTCCAAGTGGGTTAACTGAGAGCTAAACACTTGGCACAAGGGGAGTCCTAGTGGGACTAGGCAAAGATAGTTGGGAACTAGGTTAAGTTCAAGGTAGGTTAGTTGGGAGCTAAATACTTGACACAAGAAAAGTCCTAATGAAATTAGGCAAACCTAGTTAGAAACTAGGTTAAATCTAAGGTGAGTTAGCTGGGAGCTAAACCCTTGATACAAGGGAAGTCCTAGTGAGACTAAGCAAACCTAGTTAGGAACTAGGTTAAGTCCAAGGTGGGTTAGCTGGGAGCTAAATAATTGGCACAAGGAAAGTCCTAATGGGACTAGGAAAACCTAGTTAGGAACTAAGTTAAGTCCAAGGTGGGTTGACTGGGAGTTAAACATTTGACACAAGAAAAATACTAGTGGGACTAGGCAAACCTACTTGGGAACTATATTAAGTCTAAGGTTGGTTAGTTGGGAGCTAAACACTTGGCATACGTGAAGCCCTAGTAGGTCAAGATTGACCTGATATTAGGCAATGAGAAGTCTTAATAGGTCACGATTGACTAGAATTTGGGCAAAGGAACCCTAAAACTAGGTTTAGGGGATTAGAGCTTGGCAATCGATTAGCCTGACACCAATTGATTAGGTGATCGATTGAGATCTTTATATATATATATATATATATATATATATATATATATATATATATATATATATATATATAACAAACTAAGTGACTTGTTGAATAGAAATGCTATTCTGTTTATTGTACACTAACATTTAAATACTTAATATATCTTACGATGTTAAATTCGTTTTACATTGACTTTGCGCTCAGAGGATAAATTGAAAGGGACGAGGGTTTCGTCTTTTGTCACATCAGAGGATAAATTGAAGAGCAAATGAATTCTCTTATTTTCGAAGGATTAATATGACGGTTATGATCTTGATCATAAGATTTATCCATTTTGAGATATGAAGGCGTCCAAAAGCGATTGTGCTGATAATTTCTTTGGCATTGTATGCATACAATTTCTTTAATATAAAGTCACCGTGCATTACTTTTCTAATTTTTTAACGAGCAAACGACGTGCGCAGAAGAATCGAATACAACAACATATTATATATATATATATATGCCATTGAATTGGGCTTTCTAACTCACGTCAACGGTACACAACATATACATTATACACCGACTCACGATCCCCTGTTCTCTTTGTCCCTTAATTCGTCCTTCGCCGGCTCATGTGATATGAGATGAGATGAGATGCGATGATGACGATCGATAGATTGAAAAGACTACACACAACAGAAACCCTACTGTAGTGTCTCCCCATTCCCCTTCTCAATTCTCTCTCTCCTTTCTTTCTTCCTTTCTTTCTATCTTGTTTTTTTGTTTTTTTTGTACAGCTTCTTTCTTCTTATTCTTCTGCCTTATAATCCACACCATCTCGCCCTCTAATTGACTCTCCACTCACCGCCACAAGCCAAACCATCCATAGATCGTTGCTGTCGCGCGCGCGCCATGGAGGAGGCTTTCACTATTGCCATGACTACCGCCGGAGCCGCCGCCGCCGGTGCTTCGAGCTCCTCCTCCCCCTCTTCGTCCGCCAGCGTAATTACCGTGGTGAACATGGACCCGCGCATATGGCGTCACCTGCCGCAGGGGTTGGTGGACCGGGTGCTGGCCTTCCTGCCCCCGACGCCTTCTTTCGCGCCCGCGCCGTCTGCAAGCGCTGGTACTCCCTCGTCTTCTCCGATAGCTTTCTCGAGCTCCACCTTCGCCTCGCCCCCGCCCTCCCCTGCTTCGTCTTCTTCCTCCTCCCCTCCACGACCGCCTCCTCGTCCGCACCTTCCGATGCATCCTCCCCCGCTATCGCCGCCGCCGCCTCGTCGTCGTCGAGGCCGCCTCCTCCCCCGGCGCTCCTCCTCAACCCCGTCGCCGATTCCTGGCACCGCATCCCCCTCGACGCCGTCATTCCCCCCGGCTTCTCCCCCGCCGCCTCCTCCCAAGGAGTGCTCTGTTTCATCTCCGACGACGCGGGCTCCAAGACCCTCGTGCTCTGCAACCTCCTCTCCAAACTCGCAGCCCATCTCCCCCCTTCCCCTACCCCGCGCCTCTTCCCCACCGTCGGCCTCGCCGTCGGGCCTTCCTCCATTTGCACCGTTCTTGCCGGCGACGACATGATCTCCCCTTTCGCGGTCAAGAATCTCACCGCCGAGTGCTTCCACGCTGACGGCGTCACGGGGTTCTACTCCCCCTGGGCCACCGGCAGCGCGCTGCCCCGCCTCTGCAGCTTCGAGCCCGGGCGCATGGCCTACGCCGCCTCGGCGGGCCGCTTCTACGGCATGAGCTGCGGCCCCTTCGGTGTGCTCGCCTACGACGTCGCCGCCAACGCGTGGGAGAAGATCCAGCCGCCGATGCGGCGCTTCCTCCGCTCTCCGAGCATCGCGGAGTGCGGCGGCGGGCGGGTGGTGCTGGTCGCGGCGGTCGAGAAGAGCAAGCTGAGCGTGCCGCGGAGCGTGCGGGTGTGGTCGCTCCAGCCGTGCGGCCGCGCGTGGTCGGAGCTCGACCGCATGCCCCACGACGTCCACTCCCGTTTCTGCGACGCCGAGGCCGGCCGCGGCTTCGAGTGCGTCGGCCACGGCGACTTCCTCGTCATCACCATGCGCACCTCCCAAGACGTGCTCCTCTTCCAAGTCCGCCGCAAGGAGTGGCGCTGGGCCCCGCCCTGCCCCTTCCTCCGCGGACCCGGCGGTGGCGTATCAGCCGGCACGCTTCGCGGATTCGCCTACGTGCCGCGTCTGGCTACTCCCTGCATGGCGCTGCTGGATTCATCATCCTTCATGCCTCCCTTAGGCTTCGACGGTTAGCAACCCAGAGCTCCTCTCTCACTCGTAGCCTCCACATCACTATGATCGCAAGTGGCTCCCCTCTAGCTAGATCGAGTAGTTAACTAGCTCTGTACCTCTTCATGATCCATGCAATATGCATGTAACCACTATTCACTACACTTATCTAATTCTCTAGCTAGAGTAGTTTCCTGTTGTAGTCTGAGATCGATCTTTGATACATTTGTATGCACTGTCTCTTTCTCATTCTTTTTCTTTTTTTTAAAAAAAAACTTCAAATTAAAACATAAAACATACAGAATGGGAATGGCATAGAACAGGAATATACGAGAGAGGTTGTTGGTGTTGGCCTTTTGGATAGCAGCAAGGTAGTTCATGTATGGTTTGCACGCTGTAGCATGATCAGGGGACTGTTGCACGCTGTAGCATGATCATGAATGGTGCAACATGGCGATATATGCATGGGTTGGCGAGATCGGAATGCGACCATGAAAGTGGAAGGCATTGCTATAAATAAATATATGCGATTATTTATGTTTGGTACTGTTATGAGTTTATTTGGAGGGGGAAGAGGTTTAGTAAATCTCGCCTTTTGTGTGGGAGAGGCAGGAAAAGGGTTGGCTTTCTGCAGTTTGGAGTACAAGATGGGGAGTTTTCTATACAGAAGAGGAAGAATCTCACAGTACTCACATGCATGAAACGCTATAATTAAAAGCCTGCAAACACAACCCCTCACTGCACCTGACCTCTCAATATTAATATACCATGCAATACGATTATATATATGTATATATATATATATATAGAAATTAAAGAGTTGAAGCTTCTCTGCGTGGTCTGTAGATTATCTGCGAGATCTTACCAGTGCAGGGATCTATCTTCTTGAATTTGTAATGGAATAAAATATGTTAATGCATGTAAAGAGATAGCTAGTCAGGTGGATGGATGGGGTTCAGAACTAGAAGGAACAGAACAGAAAAATACTGACCTCCTTAAACACAGAAAAATACTGGTTTAGTTCCTTTGCTCAATGTGTGATTAATTACTTGATCCTTTCTCGATGAGTTTAGGCTATGCTTAAGAGATTGATGAGGAGGAAAAGAACATCAAGAGGGCTTAATTGGTCGAATATAGATTTGCATATGTTGTGTTTTCTTTCACATAGCCGTGAAAGACAGTACTGCTTGTATTCAGCATATATCTTGTAAAAATGGAAGAACGATGTGTGCTAGCTGATAGAAATTATTAAAACCGGAGGCGCCGATAAGTCTTTAAATCAAACCAAAAGCTGAGTTTCACTATAAGAAAATAGAGATGAAAAAAATCATCTCTCCAGATAATTTTACTATCTCAAAAATCTATTTATTGAAAGTTTCTTTACTGATTTTAAATATTATGTTTGAAATATTAGAGACATATTATAAAATTATTTATAAATCTGTTTTTTTTTAATTTAGTCGAATGACATTAATTTTAAATTTAAATTTAGTCTTTAATTTTATTTAAATATGTCATTATTCAATCTCAAATAATGTATTAAATATAATTTTGTTTATAAAATTATTTTAAAATTCATTTCTAAATTTATGATGGAGATATTTATCCGTTTTAAGAACCTTCTACATCATATATACAAGATGGAGAATGAGCAGGCAAATTGCGTCCATGTTCATCAAATAATACTGGAGAAAACAATTGATAGTGATGGTTAAAGGAATAAAGAGCATATAGATAGTTTGAGGAAATAATAAAAGTGGAATGTGGTTGGTAATTACCAATTAATGCAGTGATTTCCTGTGAGCTTTTTGGGTGTTCTTCACCTACATAGGTCCTGAACATAGTTATGTAATTAACACATAAGAGGTCGCTCAGTAACTAATTTACCTTTTTTCATTTTGTTGAGGGGTCGGCGATGAAGAACGCTCAGGCGAGTGAAAATACTTTTTTGTTTTGATCATCATGATTTACTTCCTTTATTTCGCTATTGGGCAGATGCGCTCCTTTTGCCACATTAATAGATTTATTTGGAAGTAATTGAAAGAAATAAACAATCTAATCATATCATTTTTATCTCAACTTTTAAAATCCCTTTGTTTTAATTAACACTAATTAAATCCTTCATAGAGAAATTAAAGGTATTGGTTTAGTTAATTTCTTGATTCCAAGAATTCATATAATGTAGGGTTTTGACTTCATATGCCAAGATCGCAAAATAACAAATTAGTTTGAAACTTAAACTTGAAAAAAAAATGGTTTGCCTTCTTGTAAGGTCACTGTTTGAGTGCTGATCAAGGCAAACGCAAACGAAAAATTAACTCATTGCATGCAATTAATATTTGTATGTGATTTATCTTCTATGGAAGAAAAAATACAGCACAATCTCCAAATGTATCGGAGTATAAATGAATAAGCGATACAGATTGATCCCGGTCTAGTTTAGGTGTCGCTCGGTCGGCCAACTTGATATCACCTGAGGCTAAGTCGGACCCACCATGTGCGAGCAAATTGATACGAAGGGCGGGGTAAGAATCCCAGGGCTTACTCGGCCCGGGTCACCCAATTGAGCAGGTAGCAAGGCGCACTCCGATCCGAGTCCCTGAACCGAACGCCGAGTGTACGACCTCGTCCGACACCCAAGACACCAGTTTCTGTGGTCCCGAGCATAAGGTCCCGACGGCCGAGCCCGGATCCCTCTGGTCACACCTCACAAAGTCCCAATCGGGGCTCTCTCAGCAACTTCTTTAGGTGACGCGGGTTTAGGCGGATTTATCACATCTGATCTCTCCCTGACTCGGAGAATGTTTTTGCGTCACTCAGAGATGTTACTTAAGGAGCCCGATGTCATTCGGATCGGCCAGTCGGCGATCTACCCCAAAGTCTGTCTTTACGACATTCGCTCCTTGACATCGCACTTATGACCATGCTACGGGGGTCGGCGTGGGCCTTACCTATTTATAGCGCACGTCGCGGATATCCCATTGACTTTGTACTTTTCTGGCATAATCGGACAACCTGCACCATGCCACTCCCTCCCATATGTATCAGGCAGAGCGGCGTCGGTCGGTGCCATCCTATGAGCTGACAACACCCACGCCCCTGTCTCATTCGGGTGCCAGAGGACGGTTGACGCAGATAGGGGTTATCAGCTCCCTCAGCTATATAAGGCCCTCCCCGCTTCATTTCTCAGGTATGCACGATCGTGCTTTCATCCACTGTTCATTGTTTTGCTCTTGCGGAGACTGACTTGACCATCAGAGGGTCTTGCCGGGGACTTTTCCAGGCGGGCTTGCTAACGGTCATTTTCTCGTAGGGTGGAGCCAGCATCAGCAGCTCGTGGCACTCGGGGGACCACGTCACTCTTAGGATTCCACCTCACTTAGTGATAGGATCATATTTGGCGTAGAAGGAGGGCCTTTCTGCCTGATCGGAAGTGCGCAATGGAAGATCCCAACCGAGTGATGGTAACCGTTACGCCCGAGGAGTACGAGCTCTTGATGGCCGCTCGGGCTCAGAAACCCCCTTAGAGGCCTTCGCAGGTTGGCAGCCCGGCGATCTGATTCCCTGAGCCGTCGGCGCACGACCACTCGGGAAGTCGGGGGAAGGCTGCCCGACCCGAAGGGGGCTCAGCCCTCCCCGCCGTTTTCAACCGAGATCGGGACGACGAGGTTGATTCAATGCCAGCCAAGGCGTCTGCGTCTATCTAGACACATAGGCTGTGTCTCACAAGCGGAAAGCCACCACCGACTCGTCCCTGGCCACCCTGGTATGTAACCCCTTAACTTCACGGATCTTGGAAGACCCAATTCCTAAGCATCTCCGGTTCTTCACCATACCCGAGTATGTTGGAACCACCGTCCTAGAGGAGCACTTGATGATGTTTGAGAGTGCAGCCCTGCTGCACCAATATCCCGAGGGCGTAAAATGTCGAGCCTTCCTGACGACGCTTTCAGGACCGGCTCAAAGGTGGATCGACCGACTCCCCAATGGGTCTATGTCGAGCTTTGAAGAGCTTAGGAGGATATTCCTCTAACACTTCGCCAAGAGTCGGAGGCACCATAAGACAAGCCTCAATCTGTTTACCCTGAAGCAGGGCCCGAAGGAGTCCCTCCGGGCCTACATTACGAGGTTCAATGGAGTGGCCCTAGATGTGTCGACCGCCACACCCGAGGTGTTGATCAGCGCCTTCTCCCAAGGACTACAGGAGGGAGACTTCTTCCGCTCATTGATACGGAAGCTGCCCAAGGACTTTGACAGCCTGCTAGGAAAGGTTGTCAAGTATATCAACGTGGAGGAAGCACAGGCCATTCGGAAGAAGGAGTCAGTCAATGCGCCGACCCAGAGCCCCGCTCCAAATAGCCAATCCCAGGGCAGACCCATCCGCAGTTCGAGGGGGCAATCGATCGAGCGGGAATGGAGTGCAGGAACGTGCAACAAGTGGCCCAGGGCTACTTGCTAACTCGATGGAGACCCTATTGTGTGTTCCACCAGAGCGACACGCACAGCACGGAGGAGTACCGACACGAGGGTAGAGGTCGGGCTCCTGCTGCTATAGGACGAGGACGTCGGGCATTTCCGGGACGCGGCTCGGGCCGGGGAAATCCAGCAACCGCCCTGACAGCCGGAGAACCTAGGCGGAACCCCGAGACTGCTCGTGACTTGTTCCCACGGGAGTGGTGAGTCGAGTCTGACGAAATGGACGAAGAATAGGCTAATCAGTAGAATGTCGTCCGAGAAGGAGTACACGTGATCTCTGGCGGGCCGACCGGGGGAGACTCCCACCGAGCCCGGAAGGCACAGGTACGCCGAATGGAGATTCACTAGGTCGGCACTAGCGTTGCGCAAGCACAAGGCCCCCAGATCAATTTCGGGCCGCAAGATCTACAGGGACTGGAGGTCTCACACGATGACGCCCTGGTCATCACAGTCGTGATGGCAAACTACCGGGTCCACTGAGCCATAGTGAACACCGGCAGCTCAGTCAATATATTGTACAAAAAAGCCATTGACCAGTTGCAGATCGAGCCCTCGCAGTTGGAATTGGTGGTCACACCGCTGTTCGGGTTCACCGGGAACCAGGTGCATCCGATCGGGCATATTCGCCTGCCCATTTCCTTAGGCGAAGAGCCGCTGAAGAGAACAAGATGGTCCACTTTCTTGATAGTGGACGCCCCCTCCACCTACAATGTGATCCTAGGCCGACCGGCCCTCAACGCGTTCCGGGCAGCAATTACGACCCTCTATCTAAAGATCAAGTTCCTGGTCGGCGGCAAGGTGGGGGAGGCCCAAGGGGATCAGTGAGTGGCCCGCCGGTGTTACGTGGACGGTGTCGGCACAGAGAACGGGAAAGCTCAGCGCGCATCCAGTAGTTGCAATATGGTGCAAGCCTGCCCTTGGGCCGAGATACACGAAGACAGGGAAGCCCAACTGCTCCCCGACTGGGCGGAGGCCCGAATCAAGACAGCCCAGGTCAGCCGAGTGAGTAAGAACCTGTAAGATGATTATACTCGGTAATGACAGTAGAAGGCCCGAAGTTCCCGTACAGCTTGCAAGCATTCCAGACTCTCGCCTCCGAGCAAGTTATAACAGGGCATGCCCCCGTTCACCCCTCAGCTCTGCTCCCAGCCCAGACGCGTGGCGACCCACGCTCCCTGGGATTTATCCGACTGAGTGTCCAGACTCTCGCCTCCGAGCAAGTTATAAGCGGGCATGCCCCCGCGCACCCCTCAGCTCGGCTCCCAGCCCGGATGCGTGGTGACCCACGCTCCCAGGGATTTATCCGACCGAGTGTCCAGACTCTCGCCTCCGAGCGAGTTATAAGCGGGCATGCCCCCCGCACCCCTCGGCTCGGCTCCCAGCCCGAACACGTGGCGACCCACGCTCCCTGGGATTTATCCGACCGAGTGTCCAGACTCTCGCTTCCGAGCGAGTTATAAGCAGGCATGCCCCCGCGCACCCCTCGGCTCGGCTCCCAGTCCAGAGCCGTGGAGACCCACACTCCCTGGGATTTATCCGACCGAGTGTCCAGACTCTCGCCTTCGAGCGACTTATAAGAGGGCATGCCCCCGTGCACCGCATGGCTCGGCTCCCAGCCCGGACGCGTGGCGACCCATGCTCCCTGGGATTTATCCGACCGAGTGTCCAGACTCTCGCTTTCGAGCGAGTTATAAGCGAGCATGCCCCCGCGCACCCCTCGGCTCGGCTCCCAGCCTAGACGCGTGGTGATCCACGCTCCTAGGGGTTTTGCCGGCCGAGCATCTAGCTTTCTAAGCAAACAATGACATACTTGGCTAAGCTCCCCGATCGGACGCGTGGCGACCCACGCCCCCCGGGGTCAGGCTGATCAAATATCTAAACTTTGCCTCCCGAGCAGGCCACTCCATACGGGACACAGACGAGTGCATTAGAACATGAGTCGGCCATGCGTGCTCAGTCCCCCGGGTGAGGGTATAAGGTAAAGGCTAATCCTTAGCCTTAACCTAATCCTAGTTTCACATTCTTTGGTCGAGGTAGTTGAGTCGAACTTGCAAAGAATGGGGTACGGTAGGGACCCGAATATCTGTCCGAGCTACCAACACTTAGGCGCGACAAATGTAACGAACACACTTAACAAAGCAGAGACTAAAGAGAACTTTCATTGAGCAGTTTCATTACAAAGAAGGAGGCAAAGCCTCTACAGGAGGAAAGAAAAGAAACACAAAAACCCGACCCTCACTTAAAGGGTCGGAGAGCCTCCTCGGGCATTTGTTGGGTCAAGCCCGAGAGCTTAACCACACTAAGAGGTAGGTCGGGGGATAGGTGTCCACCCTACTTAAGCTGATCAAAGATGCTGAGCAGCTGATGCTTCAGAGAGTTGAACTCCAGAGAGTTGATATACTCAACTCTCCGAGCATCCCACCGAGCCGCCTCCCCCGCCTTGTAGGCCCGGAGTTCCTCAAGCTCCGACTGGGCAGCCACCAACTCTGACGGGGAAGCCCCCCAAGCAGATCGCTGCCCCTTGAGCTGGCTGAGCTCCTCTGACCGAGCACTCAGTTCCTGTTAGTGATATGAGAGAAGTGTCCTAAGGCAATCGCCTTATGATTGTAATCATTTATTCTAATAAATGAATATTCACTATTTGGTTATACATGTTTGTGTATTTGATTGAGATCTTAAACTCATTTACTGAATGTCCGCAATACAATTCACAGCATGAGAGAGTTTGTGATGAATTCACAACTAGTGATTATCTCTACATGTGCAATTGTGAAGTATTGAAATTGTCCCTAATCGATGAATTGATAAATACGGACACTATCAATTCTGTTGAGACTAGCATGGGTTATTCTCTAATCAGCTGATTCTCACTGGCTGGTGACATTGAGATGTCCGGAGATAAACATGAATGCTAGTTAAGGGAACTAGTTCATTGGAGTGACTGGCTGTAAAACTTCATATGGTAGTCTACATATAGATATGTCACTGAAGTTCATACTGCAGCTTAAGTGCGATGTTCCTTTGACTTACGGTGTTCAAGTCATCTTGGTCATGGAGACTTATACTTTGACATCTTAAGCAAGTATCTCCAAGGAGGTGTGGACCCAGGATGATTGGGTATAAGCCGAAGTGTCCGAAGATGTTTGAACAACCTACAAAGGATTCACCACTCCTTGCGAGGAGATGTATACTCGAGGCCTATCATCGGATTGTTACTCGAAGCCTCTGGCCAGAGCATGACATGTTTCAGAGTATTGAATCTCTTAATATACATGAGAGTAATTTAGAATCCGGTAGGACGAGAAAACGTGTACTTGGGCTAGGGTGTGACGTAGTCAGGCCTAGTGGGGATAACACAACTATCGAGGAAGATGTGACACTGACAGTAGTACATGTCTGAGATAAGAGAAAAATACATGAAAAATAGAAGTGGAAAAAAAAGTACGTAGGGTGACTAATCAGCACAGTGGGACCATGCCGTCCTGAACAATGGGTATAAGATGGTGAAGGGAATGGGGCACGATTCATTATAGCTGCTGAAGGGTTTCAGAATTGTTTCTGAGGTCAACCGTTGATCTTTCGATTAATTGGGGATCATGATGTACTACTAGGTGACACTCATGATCGTTCTATAATTAATTGATTAATTATAGATGGCCAACATAAATCGAAAGCCTATTTAGTCACACGCACTACGAGTAATCCGAGGGATTTAAAATGAGTTGAAAATTGGATTTTCAATCAAGAGAGATTAAGTTTGGTTGAGCCAAACGATAAGTCGAATCTGAATTTTTCAGAGACGCATCAAAAGCGTAAAATGGCTAAGTCTTTTGAAGACTTAATAGATGAATTAAATAAGTTTAATTCATTGGGGCTTGGCTTGGATGGGCCGGCCAAAGAGGGCCTCCATCCTCTTTGCTTGGCCGGCCACAACAAAGGGAGAGAACCAAGTTTTTGGTTCAATTTATAAAATAAACCAAGTGTGGTTTGTTTTATAAAATTATGGATGATATAAATTTTTATATAATAAACCAAGGTTTGGTTTATTTTTCATGGAAATTAAAATGAACCATGGATTGGTTTATTTTATAAAATCAATCATGGATTGATTTACCATGATAAAAAAATTTATTCCATAGGAGAGAAGAGACTTGATTGATTTTTTATCATGAATTAAAATATGATTTTAACCATGATATAAAATCAAACTTGGCATGATGGAATAAGTTATTCCATATTTGAGAGGCTTGATGGTTGAGAGGCCACTATATAAAGGACCCAAGGCAAGGCTTGGGTAATAATCAAAGAGATGAAGGCATAGGCTCTCTCCCTCTCTTTCTCTTCTTCTCTTCTCCCCTTCTTGTCGTGCGCCAACCAGCCCCAAGAAGGAGCACCAGCCGGCCGCCCCTGCCCTTTCCCTGCCGACCACCACCTGCTGCCGGAGAAGGCAGCTCCGGCCATCTCTTGGCCGGAAGAAGGTGCTGCCGGAATTAGAGTTTGTCGCAAGGATCTTTTTGCCGCAAGCCTCTTCTTTTGGTTCACCGGAATTTTGATTTCGGCCATCCTTTTGTGGTTAGTCTTTTGACTTCTCTCTTGGTTTTTCTCGTCGCGTTCTCGGAGAATCTAGTAGTTCTCGAGAACACGAAACTCGTGGCTTTACGAAGTCATCCCCAAGATACTCGGCATGGACGCGAATAGAGGCGGAGCTTCCAAGGGACGCTTACGGTTGGATCTCATCCCTTCCTTCGAGTTACGCGAGGTAATACGTAAATTAGTTTACGTTTCTGCAAAATTTTAAATATATGATCATGTCTACACAAGATAAACTTGCATGCTTAGATGTGTGGTTAAATGATTTAGAGAAATTATTTATGCTAAACCTTCCGCTGCACGTAATTAATTTTGAAATTACGAACCCGCATCCATGTCAATATGCACCCGGTCCCAACAGTGGTATTAGAGCCGAGGTTTGTGTTCGACATAATCATATAATTGTTTTGCGGAAAGCTTTATCATGATCTCAATTTTGGAAAATTTTCAATTATGGAAACTTTCCAATTATGGTAAGTTTTTGATTTAGGAATTTCAAAGTTTGGAAATCCTCATGAAATTTCACAAACTTTTGAAATATCTCTGTTTCTGAAATTTTATGATAATTGTGAAAACGTTCCTTTTTTGGAAACATTCCAATTTTAGAAATTTCCTATTTTGGAAATTTTCCAATTTTGGAAAAACGTAAGTTTTCTTTGTGTCAGAGACTTACAATTATTCTGAAACCCTTTTATTTTTGGAAACTTTTCATTTATGGAAAGCTCGCAATTTTGGGCACTTTCTTTCAAGAAAGTCTAGACAAATTATGGGAATATTAATTGGCATTTAAATTTATAATTAGAAATTAAATTATTTACAAAATTTTTATTTTGGATTGAGCCTCGGGGAGCCGTCCAATTTAAAGTTAGTTGTTATAATTAAATTTCCTAAATTGAATTTAAACTGTCAAATGCTTATTTTGGATTGAGCCTCGGGGAGCCGTCCAAATCAAGTTATTGATATTAATTTTCCATAAATAAAATATGTGATCAAATCTTAGAAATTTTTGAGGTGATTCTCAAACGATAATTTCCTTATTTGATTTATGAGGTGATGCTCTTACATATTATTGTCTCCAAAATTAATTAGGAAAATCGTTTCCTATAGAGTATATTTCCTTAAATAAGATTTTCATGAAAATAATATGTGGTT
The DNA here is from genome assembly GCA_024364735.1 of Boesenbergia rotunda. NCBI lineage: Eukaryota > Viridiplantae > Streptophyta > Magnoliopsida > Zingiberales > Zingiberaceae > Boesenbergia > Boesenbergia rotunda. The sequence continues at coordinate 190,742 of JAGFNQ010000385.1, forward strand.
GAATTAAGGGAATCTGTCTCTTAATTTAATAAGATTTGATTTAGAGAAATCAAAGTCTTAAACATATTATTTCCGAAATTGATTATGATAATTCAGGAAATTGTTTCCCAAAACAATTCCTTGAATAAAGTATGAAATTAGAATTAGGAAATCTGGTTCCTAATTCAATTAATGAGACTTGATAAATTAAGTCACATACATACTTTATTAAGGAAATCGTTAGAACATGACATAATTATATGTCATGAATGTGCATAAAAGAAAAGGATAAGACCCAAAACCCCTTACAAAATATTAAGGCCAACACCTTCTATTAATATGGTTAGAAACGAAGTTTTGTTTCTCGTTTGGGTTGATGGACACATCCATGCCCGGCTTGAACCTCAATATGTTCAAACCATGGAATTAGTTTTTGATTAATATAGTTGGAGTCAGAAGTCAATCCTTAGTTTTGGTTGTTGGACACATCCAAGCCCGACTAAACGGTTGAATGAGCTACAACCATATTAAAACTATTTCTTGATTAATGGGTCAGCCTTAAGCTTAGAGCATCGATTTGTTGTGCCACAGCCAAGGTCGATGTAAAGAGAGGTGCAGCTGGGTGCTATGTATATTGTTGCATACTTGTTAATGAGTTAACAACTCAATGATTTATGCAAACATTCAATTAGTTGATAGCATAATGTGATGGTTACATATGTATAATATGTAATCGGTATAATTACCTACCTTCATAGCTAAGAATAACTTGATGGACTCTAGCCATGGTTGTTCTTATCTATGGTTGGATATCAACCTATTTGGAGATGTTCCTACGATCTCCCGAATTGATAAAAAGGATTATTCAATTCGAAAAATAAATAGGATTTAATTAATGTATATTGATGCATTCTTTATCATTCTTATCACATAAGCTCAATTTGTATTTCTAGGATAATCACCTGATCATATCTTCTCTGAATTTGCGTTCCATTTTGGACATCAATAAGCTGACTGGGCCAAACTTCATGGACTAACTTCGAAACCTGAGGATAGTCCTCAAGGCAGAAAAGCTTGCTTATGTCCTTGAAGAACAACTTCCCAACCATCCTCCTGAAGATGCAACTCCAGACCAGTTAGTGGCCTATCAGAAACATGTGACGTGACGTAGTCAGCCTAGTGGGGACTAACACACATAGACCATGTCTTGAACCAAGTGGGTATAAGATGGTGAAGGGAATGAGGCACGATTCATTATAGCTGCTGAAGGGTTTCAGAATTGTTTCTGAGGTCAACCGTTGATCATTCGATTAATTGGGGATCATGATGTACTACTAGGTGACACTCATGATCGTTCTATAATTAATTGATTAATTATAGACGGCCAACATAAATCGAAAGCCTATTTAGTCACACGCACTACGAGTAATCTGAGGGATTTAAAATGAGTTAAAAATTAGATTTTCCAATCAAGAGAGATTAAGTTTGGTTGAGCCAAACGATAAGTCGAATCTGAATTTTTCAGAGACATCAAAAGCGTAAAATGGCTAAGTCTTTTGAAGACTTAATAAATGAATTAAATAAGTTTAATTCATTGGGGCTTGGCTTGGATGGGCCGGCCAAAGAGGGCCTCCATCCTCTTTGCTTGGTCGGCCACAACAAAGGGAGAGAACCAAGTTTTTGGTTCAATTTATAAAATAAACCAAGTGTGGTTTGTTTTATAAAATTATGGATGATATAAATTTTTATATAATAAACCAAGGTTTGGTTTATTTTTCATGGAAATTAAAATGAACCATGGATTGGTTTATTTTATAAAATCAATCATGGATTGATTTACCATGATAAGGAAATTTATTCCATAGGAGAGAAGAGACTTGATTGATTTTTTATCATGAATTAAAATATGATTTTAACCATGATATAAAATCAAACTTGGCATGATGGAATAAGTTATTCCATATTTGAGAGGCTTGATGGTTGAGAGGCCACTATATAAAGGACCCAAGGCAAGGCTTGGGTAATAATCAAAGAGATGAAGGCATAGGCTCTCTCTCTCTCTTTCTCTCTTTCTCTCCATCTCTTCTCCCCTTCTTGCCGTGCGCCAACCAGCCCCAAGAAGGAGCACCAGCCGGCCGCCCCTGCCCTTTCCCTACCGACCACCACCTGCTGCCGGAGAAGGCAGCTCCGGCCATCTCTTGGCCGGAAGAAGGTGCTGCCGGAATTAGAGTTTGTCACAAGCCTCTTCTTTTGCTTCGCCGGAATTTTGATTCCGGCCATCCTTTTGTGGTTAGTCTTCTGACTTCTCTCTTGGTTTTTCTCGTCGCGTTCTCGGAGAATCTAGTAGTTCTCGAGAACACGAAACTCGTGGCTTTGCGAAGTCATCCCGAAGATACTCGGCGTGGACGCGAATAGAGGCGGAGCTTCCAAGGGACGCTTACGGTTGGATCTCGTCCCTTCCTTCGAGTTACGCGAGGTAATACGTAAATTAGTTTACGTTTCTGTAAAATTTTAAATATATGATCATGTCTACACAAGATAAACTTGCATGCTTTGATGTGTGGTTAAATGATTTAGAGAAATTATTTATGCTAAACCTTCCGCTGCACGTAATTAATTTTGAAATTACGAACCCGCATCCATGTCAACATGCACCCGGTCCCAACAGTTCCCCATCCCGTGCAGTCAGCTGGGCCGCCAAGGTCTCCGTCTTCTCCGCTTAGACCGCCAGCTCTCGCTCCTTAGCGGTCAGATCGGCGTGCAGAGCCGAGGCCGACTGGGACACCTCCAGGAGTTCCGCCTTGACTTTCGCCAGCTCGTCCCTAGCTTGACTCTCGAGGGCCAGGCCTTGCGCTCAGTGTACTCCAGGTTGGAGACTCGGTGGTGCGCCTGGGCGGCCACCGTATCAACCGAGTCGAGCTCCGCATGGGTGGCCTCGAGTCGCTCCTCCGAGTGAGCCAGACGCTCTTGCAGGGCTAAATTCTCTGCCCGTAGACCGCTCAGGGTCTCCTCGTTGGAGACCAGCTGCGTATGTCGAAGCTGAGTCTCTAGCCTCTCCACCCGGCACTCCGCCTGGTGCCGAGCCTGGGTGTGGGCTATGAAGGACATGACCAAGCTATAAGCCGAGCTAAAAAGTTACAAACAATAAACATATCTTAGTCTCAAGTTAAGAATAAGCAAGAGGAAAAACACTGGACAAACATACCTGACTAGCCTCGGAGAGGAAGGCATTGGCTCTGCTGGTCGGACCCCGAAAGTTTACCTCCCGGAGGCCATGATAGAATTGTTCGCCCAGGGGACCATACTGGTGGACCTCCTGGGCCTGCTCGATCTGCTCACCAGTTGGCCTCTCATAGCCTGTGGCGAAAATAGCACGAGACGGCATGACCAAGTGAAACGCTGGCGGCTCGATTCTTCAGTAGGTGGGGGAACAGGGTCCCCCTGGGTCGGCGACACCGGGGCGCTTGGAGTACCCGCCCGAGCTTGAGTCGAGGTAGGGGTTGAGTGTTGGACCACCACCCCTTTCTTCTTCTTCTTTGGCCCGGAACTAGTGGAGGCCCCAACTGTTGGGACTATCGGAGGCGCGACCTCCGAGTCAGCTGATCTATCCCGCTGACGCCTTGTGACCAGAGGCTGGTCGTCCACCTCTATCGGCTCAGGGTCGGCAGTCGTCATCGCTTCGTTGCCCGCCGAGGAGGACACATTGACGGGGGTCGCCGTGGGTGGAGTTGCTTCTTGCCGAGCCAGCTGCTCATCGTGTCACGACCCCAGAGGCACATGCTTACTCGAAAATCGGACAGTATCTCCCCTGTACGGCGGACAAGATGGGGGCAAATATACATACACTCCAAACTCAAAAGCTGGATCGGCCATCATAACAGGAATAAAACATCACCATGCAGTTATAAATATGATAACGGGTGGCTCAGCCACCTTAAACATAAAAGAAACTACAATCCAAAGAGAACTCAAATGTCTCTGATAACGATAAAACTCGATAACAAATAAGATACAACTTTACCTAGTACTGAAAACAAAACAACTAAACCAAATACGGAAAAATAACTCAACTCTGGGGACTGGCAACTGGATCCTCTCTTGGCTCCAAGAAATACAACTACCTGCTATCTGAAACAAAAAGAGAAAGCAGGGGTGGTGAGTCCGGGCAGACTCAGCAGGTATATGAGTAGACAATAAGCATGGCATAACAAAAAATATAATAAGTAGAGAATCAACAGGGTACAATCCATAAGGAATATAGGAATACCTAAACATACATAAAATATATAGAGCAACATGTTATAAAACCGAATAACAACTAAGCAGGTATAAAACAACGCGACAACAATAAATCCAGCATATACATGTATGTCAACCAAGTACAACAATCATAGCTCATATAAATGCATCAAACACAAGAAAATGCATAAATGAAATACGTATGCATATGATGCAATGACGTGTGTCACCCCTGACGCCAGTCAAGCCGCCAACACATCCCATCTATGTGACCGAGTGGGTAGGGTTGTGACAACTATATGCACTCCAACGAATACCACAGAAAGGTGTGGTTGAGTGGACAGGATGCTGGGGAGCCAACACTCCAAAACCCCGATATATAGGGGGAGCAACCAACAGCTCTAGTATCCCTCGAAAACAAAGGTGAGGGTGTCACTATTTGCCTACAGCTGCAACATGTGTGGCATAACAGGACAGTTGCTCGCACTCTAGCAACTACCACGACAACAAGTGGTTGAGTGAACTGAGCAACTAAATAACTAACGACGGCTTAACCATATGGAAGCCCAACAGTCGTTAGTATGCAACGTGCAGATATGGTGCATGCTACAAGATGCACGAACAACTGAAGAAACGACGATAAAACAAAATCCAACAAGTAAACGATGGATCGATACAACAAATCAGAAATTAAAAACCAACGATTATGCATCTACACTACTAGGTAGGATATTTCTAATGCCAAATAAACCTATCTGTGTTTAATGGACTTCTAAGTACTCGCGTACAAGCGACACTTTATAGAACAGAAACCAACAGGGACTGTACAGATACGAATTTTGAATACTCGAAGATCAACGAAGAAAAAGTAACAATGGCGATGTTAAAATAACAAACCACAAGGAATAAGATCAAGCAACTTATTAGACATAAAATAGTCATGCTTTAAGGTAAAAGAACTACACGAGTACAAAGGAGAAGTACCCGCCTTTATTATAGAAGTTCATCAACGAAGAGGACCTTCCACGATCAACCAAACGAATCCAAATCAAGGTCCTGTATAAATGATAAAATTTAGCTATTAATAGAATTATATAATTAGCTAAACTGAAATCAAATAAAAATTTAGGATAAATCCTCGATACTACATCCGTTTAATTAAATCTTAAACGACAGTTGATTTCCTCTAACCCAAATCATTAAAGTTAGGTCATTAGGTTAAATCCCAATTTAACCCAAGGAACATCCACAACTACAAATTAAACCCAAACAATAATACACCACATGAACCTCACAGTGGATAAATCCCAAATTAGATCTAATTCATTCTAGCATCAAGTTGACTAATTAAGAACCAACACAACTCAAACCATTCCACATATGGCACCAAAACAATCAGATCAGTCCTCTAAAGCAAAACCAACATCCACCTCTAAAGCTTTACTCACGGCAGTGGCATCTCAACCCAACCGTAGTTCAAAACCAAACTTACCATTCCATAGTGTATCTATTGACTTCAAGAGATCAACACAAATTTAAGTTCATTCACCCCAACCCCATGGTTGCTCAAGGCAACACAGCAACTCTAAAACCCAAAACTCAACAAGGTATTACAATAGGAGTATACAACTTACATGAACACCCACGACAACTGAGCAAAACACTATCAATACCTCACATGAACACAATCCCATTCAATAACAACTAGACAGCAAACCAAAACCTAATTGAGCAAAACAACTAGACAGCAAACCGAAACCTAATCAACTCAATTCGGACTTGTTTTTGCTCAATTTGGAAAACCCTAGTTTCAAATAGAAGTCAAAATCAAAGAGCAACTCCATAGCAACCAAAACCTAATCAACTCAGAACCCAAGTCTTACCAGCACCAAAGATGGTCGGCGCTCAGCGTCGGCTGGCAGGGTCGGCGGCGTCGACAAACTCGCGCAAGGCAATGGCAAATCAGGAAGATGAGGCGCATGCGCGTGGCCTCCTTTTGTGTTTGCTGTAGAAGATGAAGAGGAAGAAGAGACAGCGACTGTTGTGCGAGGGAGAAGAGAGAACCACCATTCGCTTGCTCACGCGCGTCGTGTGTCGGTGTCGGGGAAAAGAAACTATTAGGGGGAAATAGCATGTTTGGGAGGAGATTTAGGGCTTTAATTAGTTTTGGATAGTTTGCAAAATAACCCTCATAATTTCTCTAATCTCAACCAGGCCCTTTATATTCAAAATTTTCCATTTGAACCCATAAATTTCCAGTATTTAACACGTTGACCCTAGATTCCAACTTGGCGTCGTCCAGGCCGAACCCCTCCAGAGCGGCTGCCAGCATCATATCTGCTGCAAAATAACAAAGGTTTAGTTAGCTATAAACATTCGAAAGCCAGAATGAAAAGCTTACCGAGCGACCGGGGTTGGCGGAACGACACTTGGCTGAGGCCGAACACGTACAAAATGTCCTCACTCAGCAGATGAACCCCATGGAAATGTCGGTCGTCGATTTTAGACAAGGCCGACTGATAAGAGGGAAGGGTCCGGTAATTTTTGGGGAGAGGGGGAGATGAAGGCAAGTCGGAGATCCAGGTGGATGGCCAACTCGGGGTCGGGGTAATGTTAACAAAAACGAAGCATTCCTTCCAACCCTTATTCGAGGTTGGAAGCTTCGCTAGGAAGGATGTTTTGGCTCGGGCTTGAAAGAAGTCGTCCGGCTCTTGCTTCTTGGGATAGAAGAAATAGTAGAACATCTTAGGCTAGAGGGGAATTTTGTACAAGGAAAAGATGACCACCGACCCACAGATCAGTCGGATGGCGTTCGGGGCTAACTGAGACAAAGGTATCTGAAAGAAGTGACAAACAGAAAAGATAAAGGGGTGAATCGGGAAACGCAGCCCGGCCTGCAGATGGTCTCAAGAGATAGTGAAGTAGTTAAGGGGGGAGGTCTCAGGTCGGTCGGTCGGGCCAGGTAAGCAAAGAAGGCAGTCTGAGGAAATATGGTAGTTGGCTCGGATTTGCTCGAGGTCAGGATGATCGAGCTCGGACACCGTGGTAGAATACCAAGGGTCCGAGTGAGAAGAGGTGGAAGCCATAAAGAGTAAGGAGAAGAAGACTGACTGAGTAAGAAAGGGGCTCGCTGGAGAAGATGACTAGGGAACGAGCACCGCTGGGAGTTGTCGGAACCCAATCAGAGCGAAGCACCGGCAATAATTCGGCGTCGGAAGGGAAAACGATGGTAAAAAGGTGAAAGGTAAAGGCCTATTTATAGGGCCGAGCGAGCAACACCGACCGTCCGATGATGATCCAGACGAAAGGCGGGAAAGGATCTGGGTCGTCCAACCCAACTCGAGGTAATTCCTGAGGCTCGGCTTTGCACGCGAATGCCACCCATTTGTTGTATCAGGCGACGGTCGCTTCGTCGCTCGGGAAACCAATAGACAATGGACACGTGGCTCCACCGTTAACATGGCAATTAAAGAGGGAGATTCGAATTAGCTCGGCGAGAGTCGAGGACAAGACAGACAAGCCAAGTAGAGGGAGGTAAAGTCGGCGCCCGGGGGGGCGCTCGGGCCACAGGCTACGCATATCGGTCGGGCCGACGCTCATTCAGAAGTGTCAGGCTCGTTCTACACTATGGGTCCAGTCAGTCGGACTCGATGCCTCCTTCGACTAGACTCGAGGGAGATGCTTATGATCCCGGCCTAGATTACGTGCCACTCAGTCGGCCAACCTGGCACCACCTGAGGTCAAGTCAGACCTGCCACGTGCGAGCAGACTGATACGGAGGGCGAGGTAAGAATCCCAGGGCTTACTCGGCCCGGGTCACCCGATTGAGCAGGTAGCAAGGTGTACTCCGACCTGAGTCCCTGAACCGGACGCCGAGTGTCCGACCTCGTCCGACACCCAAGACACCTGTTTCTGTGGTCCCGAGCATAAGGTCCCGACGGCCGAGCCCGGATCCCTCTTGTCACACCTCACAGAGTCCCAGTTGGGGCTCTCTCAGTAACTTCTTCAGGTGACACAAGTTTAGGCGGATTTATCACATCTGAGCTCTCCCTGAAGATGTTACTTAAGGAGCCCGATGTCATTCGGGTCAGCCAGTCGGCGATCTACCCCAACATCTGTCTTTACGACATTCGCTCCCAGACATCGCACTTATGACCATGGTACAGGGGTCGGTGTAGGCCTTGCCTATTTATAGCGCACGTCACGGATATCCCGTTGACTTTGTACTTTTCTGGCATAATCGCACACCCTGCACCACGCCATCCCCCATCTGTATCAGGCTGAGCGGCGTCGATCGGCGCCATCCTATGAGCTGACAACACCCACGCCCCTGTCTCATTCGGGTACCGAAGGACAGTTGACGCAGACAGGGGTTGTCAACTCCCTCGGCTATATAAGCCCCACCCCGCTTCATTCCGTAGGTATGCACAATCATGCTTTCATCCACTGTTCATTATTTTGCTCTTACGGACACTGACTTGGCCGTCGGAGGGCCTTGCCGAGGACTTTTCCCGACGGGTTTGCTAACGGTTATTTTCTCGCAGGGCTGAGCCAGCATCAGCAGCTCGTGGCACTCGGGGGACAACGTCGCTCTTGGGATTCCACCTCACTTCGCGACAAGATCACAGATAAAAGTCATAGTAACTTATTTTGCCAAAATAAGTAATGAAGTAAACATGCTATGGAAGGAGAAGTTGTTCATACTTTTCTATTGCGAACAACCTTCAATGCCTCATCAAGATATTGCAAGACGGTCACGGAAGACCTTGTGGTTGTGCAAGGCAGACGTCCATGTGGCCGCACGAGGTTGGATTATGAAGAGGTTTAGTTAAGCGCATATCTTTTATTTTAGGAGTGGTGTGGGTGGTATCTGAAGTCTCCATGTTACCGAGAGAAGATCAATAATTGAGTTGGAGATTTAAATCTGGATGGGTCAACAAGATCACCTCCACTCGGGTCACCCGAGTCGCGAAGGTTAATTTGCCATTTGGTTCCGGTAAACCGAAACGAAAATTTTCATCGTTTGACTCAACTCCACCAATTCGACAGACCAACACCATTCGGCTAGTCTCCACCAACTCAATGCTCTGCTCATCCCCCTTCAGTCATGTCGATCCGACATCTTGTGCCTGTTCTGCATAACCAAGATTCCAATGATCTCATTCAGCTCAACTCCATTGACTCACTCAGCTCCACTAGCCCGACACACTACCTTATTTGGCACGGCTCTTACTGACTCATGTTGAGGCCTATCTAGCTCAGTTTTGTTAGCCTGACATCCAGTGAACTAATACGATCAAATCATCTAGCCCCACAAGCCAATAACATGTGATGCCTCACGTAGGTTGTCAGAACTTGTGAAACAACATGGTACACATGGCGTGTGATAATTCACTATGCATGATCTTCCGCAGTATATAATATGGATGTCATGACCTTCAATATGTTCATCATCAATTAATACCCAAAAGTATAGACAGAAGTACACTGAAATAAATATGTGCATACACTCATATCTACGGCCACCTCAATGTTCTCCATTTCCCTTCATCGGAAACCTATGCATCAAAGTGGCTGAATTAGGGCACCCCTGACTTCCATTCTAATTCTTTCTTGCTTTCTCTATTTTTCTCTTTCGCGCAGGCTCCGTGTGTTGGTGCAATCATCCTCGGATCAAGGTTGACCAGTTTGACTAAGCTCATGTTAACTCGAGCTTGAGTTTCGATATTTGACAATGTATGAGAGAAAAGTCAAGTAGGTCAAAAGAGAGTCTGATACCTGACTGGGAAGTCTAACTCACTACAACAAAAATGATTTTTCATAGCGCGTTATTAACAACGCACATTAAAAGCACGTCATTAATAGTATTATTAACGGCCTATATGTTGATTTCATAGCATAAACTTAGAAGAGAAAAAAAGACATTAACGGTGCACATTAAAAGTACGCTATTGATATTATTATTAACAACGTGCATAATAACGTGCACTGTAGCTATTGATTGTTGGGACCGGGTGCATGTTGACAAGGATACGGGTTCGTAAAATTTTAAATTTTTACGTGCAGCGGAAGAATTAGCATAAAATAATTTCTCAAATTATTTTAACCACGTATCTAGCATGCAACCTTATGATGTGTGGACATGATCATAAATTAAAACTTTGCGGAAAGGTAAACTAATTTACTTTGTACCTCGCGTAACTCGAAAAAAGGGACGAGATCCAACCGTAGCGTCCCTTGGAAGCTCCGCCTCTATTCGCGTCCACGCCGAGTTCTCTTCGGGATGACTTCGCAAAGTCACGAGTTTTGTGCCGACGAGAACTACTAGATTCTCTAAAGGCACAACTAGAAGATCAAGAGAGAAGAAAGGAAACTAACCACCAAGAAACGAAATCTTAATTCCGGGAAGGAAGGAGTTGCGATCCGCTTCTTCTTCTTCTTGGTTGGCTTCTCCTTGGTGATGATGACCCACGGCAACCTCAAGGGAGGGTGGTGCGCCGGCCCTAGGGTGGATGTGCGCCGGCCCTAGCGTGGATGTGCGCCGGCCCTAGCAAGTAGAGGAGGGCGCCGGCCCTAGGAGGTAAGGAGAAGGAGAGGGAGAGATTAAGAGAGAGAGGAAGAGAATTAATCTCTTGATAACTCTATTCGTTAGGAATTCAAGCCTTGCCTTGGTTCCTATATATAGTAGCCTCTCCCTTGCTAAGTCTCCCCTTTAACGGAATTAACGGAATAATTTTCCATAAGAAATTTATCTTATAAATTTTCTTATGAATTATTCCGTTATGCCTAGTTTTATTATAACTAACTTTATAATAAAACAAATACATCTCTCCTTTAATTATGGAATAAATTTTACAAGAAATTTATAAATTTTTCTATTATGGAAAAATCAATTCATAATTGATTTTATAAAATTAAAATAAACCATTCCATGGATCATTTTAATTTCCATAAAAAGAAATAAATTTCTACAAATTTCTTTATATAAATTTCTTTATACAAATTTATTTATCCATAATTTATAAAACAAATCACGCTAGATTTATTTTATTAATTAAACCAAATAAATTGGTTTCTCCCCAAGTGGTGGCCGGCCAAACCCACTCTCTTTGGCCGGCCAAACCGAGCCGAACCCATCGCGAATTAAACTCATTTAATTCGCCCAATAAGCCTTCAAAAGACTTAGCCATTTTTAGCTTCCGTTGCGCCTCTGACTAATTCAGATTCGACTTATTTCTCTTGATCGGAAAATCTAATTTTCAACTCGTTTTAAATCCCTCGGATTGCTCGTAGTGCGTGTGACTAAATAGGCTTTCGATTTATGTTGGCCGTCTATAATCAACTAATTATAGAACGATCATGAGTGGCACCTAGTAGTACATCATGACATCCAATTAATCGAAAGATCAACGGTTGACCTCAGGAGTAATTCTGGAACCCTTCAGCAGCTCTAATGAATCGTGTCTTATTCCCTTCACCATCTTATACCCACTTGGTTCAGGACATGGTCTGTGTGTGTCAGTCCCCACTAGGCTGACTACGTCACACCTAGCTCAAGTAGTGTCTTTCTCGTCCTTTGGATTTCTAATTACTCTCATGTATTTAAGAGACTCATACTCTAAACATGATATGCTCTGGCCAGAGGCTTTGATTAACAATCCGACGATAGGCCTGGGTATACATCTCCTCGCAAGGAGTGGTGAATCCTTTGTAGGCTGTTCAAACATCTTCGGGCACTTCGGCTTATACCCAACCATCCTGGGTCCACACCTCCTTGGAGATGCTTGCTTAAGATGTTAAAGTATAAGTCTCCATGACCAAGATGACTTGAACACCGCAAGTCAAAGGAACATCGCACTTAAGCTGCAGTAAGAACTTCATTGACATATCTATTTGTAGATTTCCATATGAAGTTTTACAGCTAGTCACTCCAATGAACTAGTTCTCTTAACTAGCATCCATGTTTATCTCCGGACATCCCAATGTCACCAGCCAATGAGAATCAGCTGATTAGAGAATAACCCATGCTAGTCTCAACAGAATTGATAGTGTCCGTATTTATCAATTCATCGACTAGGGATATTTTCAATACTTCACAATTGCACATGTAGAGATAATCACTAGTTGTGATCCCATCACAAATTCTCTTATGCTGTGAATTGTATTGCGGACATTCAGTAGATGAGTTTAAGATCTCAATCAAATACACAAATATGTATACTCAAATAGTGAATTTTCATTTATTAAAATAAATGTTTACAATCATAAGGCGATTGCCTTAGGACACTTCTCTCATAATACTAACATTGATAATATTATTAACGAAGTGCATATTAACGTGCACTGTAGATAATTAATAACAACAACAGTATACATAAATTAGCATATCATTAATGTATTCATTTATTATTAAATGTGTATGGTACGCTGCAAATGAAACTACAAATATTACTTTTTTTCCCCCGCCAATTTCTTTTTTCGAGTTTTTTCCTTTTTTCTATTTTTTTCTGCCTTAGTTATTTTTCCGCCTCTCTTTCCCAAAACAATCCCACACCCTCGCCGCGTTCACCGTCTCCTCATCTCCGTGGAAGATCTCAAAATCCTCCCGCGCCCTCCAGCTCTCTTCGTCGCCTCCTCATCGTCGGCTTCTCATCTTCGCCACTTTCCCAAAACCCTACCGCGCCCTCGCAGCCCTATTCGTCGCCTCCTCCTTTTGCCTCGAGTTTTCTTAAATCCTTAATTCTAGCTACTTTGCATGATTTTTTGGTTTTGATTGAATAACTATATATTGATTTTTGGAGGAAATAATATGGGAGAGGAGTGACACACTTGTGGAAAAGGAGAGAAAAAAAACTAAACAAATCAACTTGATTTTATTCAGCAAAAGATTACATATTTATAGGCTTTAGTGGATAAGCATTAACTCCACATATATTGAATCTAGGCATTTTTATTTTTCTACAAAACTTCATCCTAATCAAATTTTATCTCTATCCATTATTTGTCACATCATCAATCCACTAACTCATCTTTATCCATTTTTAATTTTGAAACATATTATTAACACTCTCCCTTGATTCAAAATTGCAAACACCAAGACATGATCTAAAATAAATAAACTTATCTCTAGGAAGTGACTTCTCTACTTTATTCTGGTTTTGCTAATGTTGATCAGTTTATTCTCTACTTTATTCTTTGAATAATCCTGATCTACTAAATGTTGAAGGTAGGATGAAGTGGAGTCAACAGCCAAATGCAAAAGGGACTTTATCGTTGCAATATCTTTTCTTGTGAATCTAATCTTCTAATTTTGAAAGATAAAACACTTAGCTACTACAAGGTTCTTGGTTTGGTGTAACCATGTTGTAACAGCTATGGAATTATAGCTGCTACATTGTGATTACACCAGAACTTTATAGCAACTACGATTCCGTAGCTGCTACAACATGCAACACCAAAACGTTGTAGAAGCTACATTTCCCAGTGTTAGGATCTGGGATGGCTAGAGAGGGGGTGTGAATAGTCAGCCACCAAAAACTCACTTCAATCTTCCTGCGATAAGGTTAGCAGCGGAAAACAAAAACAGAAAGAAACACAACAGAAATGAACACCGGGATTTACAAGGTTCGGGGATAACTTGCCCCTACTCCTTAGCGTGCCCGTGAGGTGGGTGATCCCTTGATCGACGGCATATCAGGCCCCGGAGCAACTCCGGCTAAAATCATCTCCTTCTCGGTGGAGTAACCTCTCCACAATCATCTCAAAAGAATAACAAGTTAAGTACAGGAGACTACGAGAAGGATAGCACAACAGATTTAGCAGAAAGCTCAATCAAGAAGAATATACAGAAAACTCTAACAACTCAACACAACATCAAAAACCCTTTTTTTCTGTTGCTCCTTGTTTCGTTCTCTGTTCTTGTTGTCTCCTCTGCTTCGCCAGCTTCTTCTTAAGCCTCTCTTCTGCATACACCCAGGCGTAACCCACTGACCCCCTCTGAGCTCACTGAAGTCCTCTTCAGCTAAAGCTTTAGGTCAGTCATCACCCACTGACCCATCTAAGCTCTCAGCCTACCACCTCAGCTGAAGCTTCAAGTCGTCAGGTGTCGTTGAAACCTGTAAGTGTATACCAAACAAAATAGCACAGGTAAAAGTCACCCTGGACCCTTCTTCTTGCTCCTCCATTTGACTTTCCCAGCTTTGTATCATCTGCACACTCACAAACTCATTAGCAAAACAAATCAGAAGCAAATCAGAAATCTGACAACCATTTGAATTAAAGTTTTGAGGTGTTGATCGATCACCGTGACCGATCAGACACCCTCCTAACCAATCAGACTCGATTCAGATCGATCCAGTGAAGCTCTGATCGATCTCACTGACCGATCAGAGATTAGGGATCGGTCACCAGACTGATCCCTAAACCTACTGTGATCTCAGTGTTTAGGCAGTCAAGGTCCCTGATCAGTCTCCTTGACCGATCAGCCAAGGCCTGATCGGTCAGCATGACTGATCAGGAAGGTGGCTGATCGGTCCAACTGACCGATCAGCATAATGCCTGACCGATCAGGCTCCCTCCTGATCGGTCCAGGCTAGTGTTGATCGGTCGCACTGACCGATCAGAAATTCCTCTGATCTTTCTGTGACCACACAGAATGTTTGCTGATCAGTCACTAGGTCGTTCAGAAAACCTTCTGTTTCCTCATACGCTTTCTGGATCGGTCAACAGACCGATCAGACGATCTAGTATCAATAGAGTTCGTGCCAACTCCCTGATCGGACTTCAGACCAATCCAGCCAATCATTTCGACCCTGAGTCCAGAGAACAGGCTTCCTTGCCTTCTCTGACTCAGTCTGGTCCCGGAGAACGAGCTACCTAGCCTTCTCCGACTCATCCTGGTCCAAAGAATGAGCTACCGAGCCCTCTCTGACCTAAGTCTGGAGAACGAGCTATCGAGCCCTCTCCGACTCATCCCGGTCCAGAGAACGAGCTACCGAGCCCTCTCTGACCAATACACTTAATCCGAACTTAACTACCTGATCTCAATTCTCACTCAATTGAACTTAAATCGGTGTCAACATTAAAACAACAATCAGGTCAGACTGCATCAACAATCTCCCCCTTTTTGTTGTTTGACAACACGATTTAAGTTTAGGTATATATCAGGTGAAAATAAGAGTCAAGTTATTATTGCAAGGGAATCAGAGCCCTCCCCGTACAATAGTTAAGTTCGTTAACAGGTAAAGTCAATAAAACCTAAACTTAACTAACCATCCTCTCCCCCTTTGTCAAACACCGAAAAGAGTGTAGACTGGTTATTAAGTTTAAAATATCCCCCTTAACATAAGGGTCTCTCCCCAAAACCAAAAGAAACACAGAGTAATCAGTGAAAGGCATATGAAAGGCATATAACATAAATATAGCATGGCAAAAATATATATGCATCATATGGCACTAAGTATCGCAGTAAGGAGTAAACACAAACTATAACTGATGACTGAAATAAACATCAAAACAAACAAGCACAGCATATCAGGGAAAGCCCTGATCGATCTCCTTAACCGATCACGATTTAACAATATGTACACACAAAATGAATATATACTCTATAGGATTATGCATAATGATGCATAACTTCATTGTGTTTATAACACAATGAATAAATCTACATTTTCACGTAATATATCAAATTGATCACCATATGAAATCTGCATAATTGTCACTCATTTATCATATGCCATATCATATCAGTTAAGCTTGGCATAGATAATGTCATGTAAAACCCTTTCATGAGAAAGAATCTAAGTGATCTACATAGTATTAAGCACACAAAATACAATAATAAAACTAATCATTCTAAGCAATCCATAGTAAGAACAAGTTATATGTCAACCTAAGCCATCCATATAATAGTTTTTCTTTCTTTTTTTTTTAATCTGTCTAAAACTTGTTGATTCATTTGGTTTTAACTTGGAGTTTGGACTTGTTTATGCGGTCTTGTTCAGTGCAACTTGGAGTTTTTGAACTTATACTATCGACTAGCGTGCATAAGCAATCCACTTACCCACATGCGACATTGTTCAGTGTTTCTTAGATTGCACGATGAGCCAAACTAGAAATTGAATCTATGTGATATGACTCAATGACTGTAAATATAATATCTATATCACTGCATATGGACGTATATAGTATGTTTGTAGAATTGTGTGAACCATTATCAATTTATTTTCTTGTAATAAATCGTTGGCTTATTTGTTTCACTAATCTGTTGTCATTCTCCTGTTGGATGGAGGATGAGTTGTTTTATGATAGTTCTTTTGAAATTTGTGAGTTTTCATTGTCAAGAAGACATGGAGAATTTCCTCAATTTTGAAACTAGTGTAGCCTTGTGCATGGATATACTATCATTTGTTGTATGAACAGTTTTCTTGACTTGTGGTCTTTGTGAACATGCTTTATTGCTTTTGTCCCTTAACCAAAATCTATTCCTCCACACCAAAAAAAATTGTAGGGTAGTGAATAAACGATTTATCCCCGGTCATGCGTTTGGAGCACCCATTATCAACAAACCATGTTGATAGATGCTCCCCTTCAACCAATGCCTACACAATACGAAAGATAGATGATTTAGGTACCCAAACCTTGGGACCTAATGCACCTATAATACAAGTCTTTGGCACCCATGCCTTGATCATTTTCTTTCTAAGTCCTTGAACCCTAGAAACATTTGGTGATCTAAATTGGGTTCTAGACATCAATGACCCAAAACTAGGTTCCTTAGGTCGGTAACCTATACCGACCTTGTTGTAGACCGCTCTTTGAGAGTTGAGGATCATATCCAAGGTCTTAGAACTATTTGAAAATTTTCAAAGAAGATTCTTGAGTTTTTCAACTTCACTCTTCAAGGCCTTGTTCTCATCCTCAAGAACCTCAACATGCAAATCATCTATATCATTATCATTGGAGGTTCTCAATTGTTCTACTTCTAATTTTAAGGACTTTACCTTGTCCTTAGATTTCTTAAGCAAAGTAGTTAAACAAGCAATAGTCCTATAACACTTATCAAGCTCGGGAGAGATTACCTCTTCATCATCCGAACATGATGAAGCCGCGGTTGAAGGATCACTTGATTCGTCACCACTTTCTACGTTTGACTCTTCCAACGCCATAAGAGCCACGTGACGAGTGCTCTTCTCCTCCTTTTCTTTCTTCTTTTTCTTCTTCTTCTTTCCTTTGTCCCCTGCTACAAGAGCAATACCCTTCTCTTTTGGGCCTTTGTTAGCAAGCTCATGTAGCTCCATTTTACAAAAGAAATTATCTAATTTAATAATGGAAAGGTCCATGGATACCTTGTAGGCATCCACCATGGATGACCACAAGGCATTCCTAGGAAAAGACTTGAGAACATACCTTACAAGGTCACGATTCTCAACCTTCTCATCGATTGAGTGCAAGCCATTGAGGATCTCCTTGAATCGACCATGGAGCTCGCTCACGGTTTCAGAGTCTTTCATGGAAAGGTTCTAGAGTTGGTTGAGGAAGAGGTCTCTCTTTGCTATCCGGAAATCTCGAGTGCCTTCATGTAGCTCTATGAGCTTGTTCCATAGATCTTTGGCACTTGAGAAAGGACCAACCTTAATGAGTTGCTCCTTGGTCATCCCACACTGCAGGGTAACCACTGCCTTGGCATCTGCCTCTCCCTTCCTTGTTTGTTCTACCGACCACCTTGAGAACTCAAGCTCCTTGCCCTCAGCATCCTTTGGAGGAGTGAATCCCTCCTTGACTGAGAACCACATGCCGATGTCAATTTTCAAATAAAACTCCATTCTGGATCTCCAATACTGGAAATCTACTCCATCAAAGAAAGGTGGTCGGTTGGTGCTGAAGCCTTCTCCTCTCAAAGCCATCTTTTGCTCTTAGGGTGTTAATCCGGTTGAAAGAGCCCCAGGCTCTGATACCACTTGTTAGGATGGATGGCTAGAGAGGGGGGTGTGAATAGCCAGCCACCAAAAACTCAATTCGATCTTCCTGCGATCAGGTTAGTAGCGGAAAACAAAAACAGAAAGAAACACAACAGAAATGAACACCAGGATTTACAAGGTTCGGAGATAACTTGCCCCTACTCCTTGGCGTGCCCGTGAGGTGGGTGATCCCTTGATCGTCGGCAGATCAGGCCCCGGAGTAACACCGGCTAAAATCTTCTCATTCTCGGTGGAGTAACCTATCCATAATCGTCTCAGAAGAATAACAAGTTAAGCACAGGAGACTACAGAAGGACAGCACAACAGATGTAGCAGAAAGCTTAAGCAAGAAGAATATACAGAGAACTCTAACAACTCAACACAACAGCAAAAACCCTTTTTTTCTGCTGATCCTTGTTTCGTTCTCTGTTCTTGTTGTCTCCTCTGCTTCGCCAGCTTCTTCTTAAGCCTCTCTTCTGCATACACTCAGGCGTAACCCACTGACCCCCTCTGAGTTCACTGAAGTCCTCTTCAGCTGAAGCTTCAGGTCAGTCGTCACCCACTGACCCCATCTAAGCTCTCAACCTACCTCCTCAGCTGAAGCTTCAGGTTTCAGGTGTCGTTGAAACCTGCAAGTGTATACCAAACAAAATAGCACAGGTAAAAGTCACCCTGGACCCTTCTTCTTGCTCCGCTATTTGACTTTCCTAGCTCTGTGTCATCTGCACACTCACACACTCATTAGAGAAGCAACAGAAGCAAATCAGAAATCTAACAACCATTTGAATTAAAGTTCTGAGGTGTTGATCAGTCACCGTGGCCGATCAGACACCCTCCTAACCAATCAGACTCGATTCGGATTGATCCAGTGAAGTTCTGATCGGTCTCACTGACCGATCAGAGATCAGGGATCGGTCACCAGGACGATCCCTAAACCTACTGTGATCTTAGGTTGACCGATCAGGAAGGTGGCTAATCGGTCCAGTTGACCGATCAGCATAATGCCTGACCGATCAGGTTCCCTCCTAATCGGTCCAGGCTAGTGCTGATCGGTCGCACTGACCGATCAGAAATTCCTCTAATCTTTCTGTGGCCACACAGAATGTTTGCTGATCGGTCACCAGACCGATCAGAAAACCTTCTATTTCCTCAGACGCTTTCTGGATTGGTCAACAGACCAATCAGACATCTTGGATCGGTCTTGTGACCGATCTACTATCAATAGAGTTCGTGTCAACTCCCTAATCGGACTTCAGACTAATCCAGCCAATCATTTCGACCCTGAGTCCAGAGAACAGGCTTCCTTGCCTTCACTGACTCAGTTTGGTCCCGGAGAATGAGCTACCGAGCCCTCTCCGACTCATCTAGTCCAGAGAACGAGCTACCGAGACCTCTCTGACCTAAGTCCGGAGAACGAGCTACCGAGCCCTCTCTGACTCATCCCGGTCCAGAGAATGAGCTACCGAGTCCTCTCTGACAACAGTCTCGAGAACGAACTACCGAGCCCTCTCCGACTCATCCCAGTCTAGAGAACGAGCTACCGAGCCCTCTCCGACTCATCTAAGTCCAGAGAACGTGCTACCGAGCCCCTCTCCGACTCATCCCGATGCAGAGAACGAGCTACCGAGCCCTCTCTGACCTAAGTTCGAAGAACGAGCTACTGAGACCTCTCTGACTCAACCCGGTCCAGAGTGTTGATACAGTCTGACCTTGATTGTTATTTTGGTGTTGACACCGATTTTAGTTTAGGTTAATGAGATGATTGAGATTAAGTCCTGGTCAGGGACTGGGCACGGAGTGGATGAAATTCTGGCTTAGGAAGCCAAGTCCTAGCTTGGGAAGCTAGGTTGGATGAAATCCTGGCTTGGGAAGCCAAGTCCTAGCTTGGAAAGCTAGGTTGGATGAAATCCTGGCTTGGGAAGCCAGGTCTTAGCTTGGGAAGCTAGGTTGGATGAAACCCTGGCTTGGAAAGCCAGGTCCTAACTTGGGAAGCTAGGTTGACTGAAATCCTGGCTTGGGAAGCCAGGCCCTAGCTTAAAAAGCTAGGTTGGATGAAACCCTGGCTTGGGAAGTCAGGTCCTAGCTTGGGAAGCTAGGTTGGATGAAATCCTGGTGAGTGAAGCCAGGTCCTAGCTTGGGAAGCTAGGTTGAAGTCCCGGTTAGTGAAACTGGGCACGGAGTCTTGGTCCGGGGACTGAGCACGAGTCAGAGAAGGCTGGAGCCTTTTCTCTTGACTTAGAGTGGATTTGGCCTTGCCTGGATCGGTCTGGTGACCGATAAGGGAAGTTGGCACGGAGTTCCTTCGTGGATCGGTCTGGTGACTGATCCAGTGATGTCTGATCGGTCTGGTGACCGATCAGGGAGCATACAGAGACTTTGGAAACCTTTCTGTTCGGCTCCTGATCGGTCAGGTGACCGATCAGGGAGACTATTCAGATCGTTCTGGTGAACGATCAATTGTCGCGAGCTTCTCACTATAACCGATCAGGCTGGAGTCTGATCGGTCAAGAGGTGCTCTGATCGGTCCCCAGACCGATCAGGCCACATCCTGATCGGTCTGGAGACCGATGAGTAGGCTTGGGCTACGAATCTGGAAAAACACCCTGCAATGGGGTGGATCGGTCTGGTGACCGATCCATGACTTGAGTCCGATCTGGTGATCGATTAAGAAGAAGTCGTGATTTCAGGTTTCTCACTGGGGACCGATCAGGCTGGAGCTGATCGGTCTGGACCCATCCTGATCGGTCTGGTGACCGATCAGGAGTTACTCTGATCGGTCCGGTGACCGATCAGTAGCTGACAGCTTTAATTCAAAAGCGCTGTCAGAGTTCTGATTGCGTTCTGATTTCCTACTGATTCCTGTTCAGAGTCTTCTGATATTTGATCCTCTGTTGATTTGCTATGCTAATGACCTGCTAAGTGTGCAGATAACTCAGGTTTACTCAAGGGGACTCAAACGTGTTGGATTGAGAAACACGATAGAGGGGGGTGAATATCGTGAAAACGTTTCGGATTAGAAAAGAGAATGTGCAGCGGAAAATTAAAACAAAACATACACGAACACAAGGATTTTTACTTGGTTCGGAGTCGCAGTCGGCTCCTACTCCAAGGCCCACGGTCCTTGACCATTTACTGCGAGTAATTCTATAATCGTACAAGTTTTTACAAAGATTTGTACAGTAATGGTGCAGTAAAAAGAACAATTATACTCTTTGTTACCGACGCCCGGTGTGTATCGTACTTCGGTGCGGAGGGTCGTCGTCGGCGCTTGAATCTCGAGATTGGAGGTTTCCGGAGTAGAGCGCTTGAGTCGAAGAGCATAGAGCCGTTAGAAAAGTTGATTGTGAAGCCTTGTCGAGCCCCTTTTATAGCACTCCTGGGGGCGCCCGAGATGCTGGGGGCGCCTGACACGTGCCTTCGGATTCGAGAACTCTCATCCGAAGCTCAGTCATCGCTTATCCCTCCAGAATCGGGCTCAGAGCTGACGGGGGCGCCCGGGACACTGGGGGCACCCCGGTTGACTTGGTCTGCTGGCTTCCACTTCGATCACTTGTTTTAGCTTGGACCCGGGGCGCCCGAGGCAACCAGGGCGCCCGGGACCACCAGGGCGCCTGGGAGCTTGAGGGCACCTGGCCTAGTAAGCTTCCGAAGCGATTCTTGCTTAGCTTGTTCGTTTGGCTTTGACCTTGGGCGCCCGGGACCTCCCGGGCGCCTAGCCCAGCTGCTGCCCCTCTCCTTTGGGGCGTTCTGAGCTGCAGAAACACGTTCCTTTGGTCCCTGCATCCAAGGTCAGTTCCACAACAAACAAGGCAAGAAATGTTAGGTTTATACAGCCTTAGCTGTCTTGGTTTTGACTTCGGGTCTCCCAAATGGAACCCTAGGTCGAATCGACGCCTACTGTTTCCTCGACGGGGAATGCATCCTCACCTACTCCTCTCAGGAGAATTTACCTTTTGCCAACCGGCTCCTCCGGTTGGACTTTTGCCCAGCAGCCCTTCGCCAAGTGCCTAGCAGCCCTTCGCTAGGTCTTCAATGCCTAGCAGCCCTTCGCTAGGTGCCTAGCAGTCCTTCGTCAGGTCTTTAACTCCTAGCAGCCCTTTGCTAGGTGCCTAGCAATCCTTCGCCAGGTCTTTAATGCCTAGCAGCCCTTCGCTAGGTGCCTAGCAGTCCTTCGACAGGTCTTCAACTCCTAGCAACCTTCGCTAGGTGCCTAGCAGTCCTTCACCAGGTCTTTAACACCTAGCAGCCCTTCGCTAGGACTTCTTTCTGCACACTCAGTGAACACATTAGATCACAAATAATACTTAATTTTGAATCCTTTGCCAATATCAAAACAAGGTTCGATATGGTGCTTCCTGCACCAACAAAACGGAGGCTTTTGCTCCAGCAGGTTTGGTTGTTTCCCGTTTGTAGGAAACAACGGCTTCTAGCCCGAGCTGCAACTGCTGAGAAGCTGGTGACCTGGGGCTCAACTGCAGAGGGTTTAGTGAGTCCAGAGGAGGTCAGGGATAGCTGGACTGTTGCAGGTGAGAAGCTGGCGAGCTCTAGAGGAGCGTCTGTGACCTGGCGATGCTGGCGATGCAAAACAGGTTAAGCAGTGAAGTGGAGAAGGAGCGGCAACACTTGATCATCTCTTCTTGTAACAAGCTGCTTCTCCATCTCTGGTGTAGCATTCTGATCCTTGAAGCAACTCTTGTATACACTTGAGCAATCGGCAACCTGAGCACTTGGAAGAAACAAGGAGCTTGGCGAGTCCATCAGCAAGAAGACACGAAGAGCAGGGAGTTCTTGCGTGAGATCTGTGCTGAGTAGAGCTCGGTGAGGAGTTCGCTTGTGTTCTTTTTGTCCTAAGTGCTCTGTAAGCTTCCTTTTGTTTCACTGTGCTTAATTTCTTCGTTCTGTTGAAACGCTGTGGAGAGGTTACTCCACCGAGAAGGAGGTTTCATTCTATCCAGATTTTTCGGGGCTTGATCTGCCGACGATCAAGGGATCGCCCACCTTACGGGCACGCCAAGGAGTAGGGGCAAGTTATCCCTGAACCTTGTAAATCCTCTTTGTTAGCGTTTTGTGCTTGTGCTTAGTTTACGGTTTAGCTTTTGCATCTCTCTGCTTTGTATTGCTTCCGCTGTGCTACAACCCTAACTGCAGAGAACCCTTTAAAAGTTCAAGAAGTTTGTGTCTGGCTACATTCACCCCCCCCCCTCTCTAGCCATCCAAGCACCAACAAGTGGTATCATAGCTTGAGGCTCTATTCAAGCGGATTAACATCCAAGAGTCAACAAGAATGGCTTTGAGAGAAGGATTTAGCACCACTCGACCTCCCTTCTTCGATGGATCGATTTTCAATATTGGAGGTCTAGAATGGAGTACTACCTCAAGACCGACATTGGAATGTGGTTCTCCGTGAAGGAAGGCTTCACCCCTCCAAGAGATGCGGAGGGAAAAGAGTTGGAGTCCTCGCGGTGGTCGGCTGAGCAAACGCGCAAAGGAGAAGCCGATGCGAAGGCGGTGGTTACCTTGCAATGTGGAATGAACAAGGACCAACTAATCAAAGTTGGTCCCTTTACAAGCGCAAAGGATTTATGGAATACACTCATCGAACTCCATGAGGGCACCCGAGACTCGAGAATAGCCAAGAGGGACTTGTTTCTTAATCAACTACAAAATCTCTCCATGAATGAGAGTGAAACAGTAAGTGAGCTTCATAGTAGATTCAAAGAAGTTCTCAATGGTCTCCACTCTATTGACGAAAAGGTCGAGAACCGCGACCTTGTGAGGTATGTCCTAAAAGCTTTTCCAAGGAATGCCTTGTGGTCATCCATGGTGGATGCCTACAAGGTTTCTAAGGACTTGTCAATTGTAAAATTGGATGATCTATTTTGTGAAATGGAGCTACACGAGATGGCTAACAAAGGCCCCAAGGAGAAGGGGATTGCTCTTGTTGCAGGGGAAAAGACCAACAAGAAGAAGGAGAAGAAGGAGAAGGAAGTCTCTTCGTCTTCATCCGAGTCCGAGTCCGAGTTCGAGGAGGATGGCAGCGAGTCTTCTTCCTCCGAGATGGCCAACTTCGTAAGGAGGATGATGAGGAAGAGTCGGCGCTACAAGGGTAAAGGTAACCCTAGTGAAGTTAAAATTGATAAAGCTAATATTACTTGCTTTGAGTGTGGCAAGAAAGGGCACTTCAAGAAAGACTGCCCAAAACTAAAAAAGAAGGAGGAGAAATCAAAGAAGAAGAAGAAGGCCTTGAAGGCCACATGGGATGAATCGTCCTCTAGCTCATCCGAAGAAGAGAAGGAGGAGAAGAGTACTCGCCATGTGGCACTCATGGCTATTGAAGGTGAGGAGAGCAGTGATGAATCCATGGACTCATCAAACGCGGCTTCATCATCTTCGGATGATGAAGAGGTAATCTCTCCCGAATTAGATAAATGCTATAGAACCATTGCATGTTTAACCGATTTGTTAAAAAAGTCAAAAGAAAAGGTTAAATCATTGAAAGTTGAAGTAGAACATTTGAAATCCTCTAAGGATGAGGATATTGATGATTTGCATGTAGAAATGTTAGAAGATGAGAACAAATCTTTGAAGAGTGAGGTTGAGAGACTCAAGAGTGTTCTTGAGAAATTCTCAACTAGCTCCAAGACATTAGATATGATTTTAAATGCACAAAGGGCGGTCTACAACAAGGCCGGTATTGGTTACCGACCTAAAGAACCATCATTTATTTCCTTAATGTCTAGGACTGATGTTAGACCACTTAAGACTCCTAGGGTTCAAAGGAAAGTGGTCAAGGCATGGGTGCCTAAGTCTTGCATAGTAGGTGCTTTAGGTCCCAAGATTTGGGTACCTCAATCTTCTATTTTTCGTATTGTGTAGATCGTGATTAAGGGGGAGCATCTATCAACTTGGTTCGTTGATAGTGGGTGCTCTAAACATATGTCCGGTGATAAATCTTTATTCACTACCCTTCAAAGAAAAAGTAGAGGTAATGTTTCCTTTGGTAACAATGGTAGTCTTACGATTGTAGGGATAGGAGACATTCAAATATCCGAATGTCTTAGAATTAAGAATGTCCTTCTAGTCAAGGGGATGACATTTAATCTCCTAAGTGTCAATCAATTGTGTGATGCGGGTTACACAATTGATTTTCAATCAAGTCAATGTCTAGTTAGACAACATGACACATTTGACACGGTACTAGTAGGCACAAGAGTAGATAACATTTATCAAGTTTCTTTTAAAAGTGCTACTAATGCTTCTGTTAAGTGTTTCATGTCAAGAGAAGATGAGTCCACCCTTTGGCATCGGAGACTAGCACACGTGAACATGAAGAATATCCGAAAGTTGGCCAACAAGGGACTAGTTCGTGGCTTACCAAGCATCAAGTATGAAAAGGACAAATTTTGTGATGCATGTCAAATGGGTAAGCAAACAAAATCTACACATAAAGGTAAAAGCGTTGTAAGTACTTCTACCGATTTAGATTTACTTCACATGGACTTGTTTGATTGTAGTACAATTATATCTTTGAATGGTAGTAGATATTGTTTTGTGATCATTGATGATTTTACTAGATATACATGGACCTACTTTTTAAAATATAAGGATCAAACCTTAGATGTTTTTATTTCTTTTTGTAGAAGAGTTGAAAATGAAAAATTATCAACAATTAAAACAATTAGGAGTGATCATGGAGATGAATTTCAAAATCAAAGATTTTTAGAGTTTTGTCAAGAGAGAGGGTATAGACACGAGTTCTCTACTCCTAGAACACCACAACAAAATGGTGTTGTAGAGAGGAAGAACCGAGTCTTACAAGAGGCTGCACGAAGCATGCTCAATGAGTACTCATTACCGAGTTACTTATGGGCTGAAGCTGTGAACACAGCTTGCTACGTGCAAAACCGAGTTCTCATACACAGATTTCTAGGGAAGACTCCTCATGAACTTTGGTTTGGAAAACCACCTACAGTTAAACATCTTAGGGTGTTTGGGTGTAAGGTGTTTATTCTAAACACCAAGGACCACCTTGGAAAGTTCACAGCAAAAGCTGATGAAGGGATACTGGTCGGGTACTCCCTCGTCAGCAAAGCTTATCGAGTCTACAACAAGAAGTCCAGATTAGTTGAAAAATCTTCTGATGTTGTTTTTGAGGAAATTCCTAAAGCAAATGATCAATCAGAAGATGTCGAAGGAGTTCAATTCGAACTTAGGCAACTAGGTTTGAATGAAAGTCCAAGTGTTGTAGATGGTGGTGATGAATCTGATGACGGTGAGCCTAGACAACTCATAGATCAGCCAGATCCTGAGGCTGAGCCTGTGTCTAGTGACACCATCCAAGAAGCACCACCAACACCAAGGCAAACTAGGTTAGCCTCTAGTCATCCCCAAGACCAAATTGTTGGAGATATCCACCATGGGGTTAGAACTAGATCGTTCTTTAGGAATGAGGCTAATGAAATTGCCCTAATTTCCGAAATTGAACCTAGAAAAATTGACGAGGCATTAAATGATCCCGATTGGATCATTGCCATGCAAGATGAATTAGGTCAATTCAAGAGAAGCCAAGTTTGGGACTTAGTCCCTAGACCTAAGAAGACCACCATTATTGGAACCAAATGGGTCTTCAAAAACAAATTGAACCATAAGAGAGAAATCGTAAGAAACAAGGCACGCTTAGTAGCCAAGGGCTATAGTCAAGTCGAAAGCCTTGATTACGATGAGACCTATGCTCCCGTGGCACGATTAGAATCCATCTGATTGATGCTTGCTTTTGCAGCACATAGAGGTTTCAAACTCTATCAAATGGATGTCAAATCAGCCTTTCTAAATGGTTTCATAAGAGAAGAGGTCTATGTCGAACAACCTCCGGGGTTTGAGAATTTCGAATTTCCAAACCACGTGTTCAAGCTTAAGAAGGCGCTCTACGGCCTTAAACAAGCACCTCGTAGCTTGGTATGAGCAGTTGTCGACATTTCTAATCGAAAAAGGCTTTGTGAGAGGACAAATAGACCCTACACTATTTCTACGAAGAGATGGAGACAATATATTTGTAGCCCAAGTATATGTCGATGACATAATTTGTGGCTCAAATAATAAGGGTTATTTGAATGAGTTTATTGGACACATGGAGAGTGAGTTTGAGATGAGTCTAGTAGAAGAATTGACTTTCTTCCTTGGACTCAAAATCAAGCAAACTCGAGACGGAATCCATGTACACCAATCAAAATACACCCAAGAGATGCTCCGCAAATTTAACATGAGTGATTCTAAAGAGGTAACCACTCCCATGGCAACAAACACACGATTAGACAATGATGAGAGTGGTAAACCTGTTGACTTAACTCAATATCGGAGCATGATAGGTAGTTTGTTATACCTCACAGCTAGTCGACCTGATATACTTTTTGCTGTAGGTATGTGCGCTAGGTATCAAGTTTGTGCCAAGGAATCTCATTTGATTGCTGTTAAAAGAATTTTGAGATACCTCAAGGGCACAATTGGAGTTGGTCTTTGGTACCCCCGTACCGAGTCTTTTGACCTAATTTGCTATACCGATTCCGACTATGCTGGGTGCAAGTTGGATCGGAAGAGCACAAGTGGGGGCTGCCAATTCTTAGGATCATCATTAGTAAGTTGGTCCAGTCGGAAGCAACATTGTGTTGCTCTCTCCACGACCGAGGCAGAATATATCACCATGGGAGAGAGTGTTTCACAATTGTTGTGGATGATTCATACACTAGAGGACTATGGATTAACCTACAAGGGTGTGCAAGTGTTGTGTGACAACATAAGCACGATAAACCTAACCAAGAATCTAGTCCATCATTCTAGGACCAAGCATATTGAAGTGCGTCACCACTTCATTAGAGATCATGTTGCTAGAGGAGATATTGTACTCTCACATGTAGAGTCAAATCGAACCTAGCGGACATGTTCACTAAACCACTCCCCGAGAATGAGTTTAGTTTCTTACAAAGGGAGTTGGGAATGTGTCGCGCTTCATAGGGTTGAAAAGCATATAAAACCCTTCATGATTATTTCTAATTGTTGGGAAACAGTTATTGGGCAACTTGGGGACATCTCACATAAACTATAAGGTTTACCAAAATATTTTTGTGTGCTAGAAATGGGGTGAGATGTTAGGATCAACCTAATTACTCAAAATGTTGATGCATCTCTTGAGAAATTAGGTTGACGAGACAATAATCACTAAGTTGACCAAGTATGGGGAAAACCAATGCATAACATATGTGTACTTGGCTCCATGATCATACTTGGACATTCCAATCAAGGAACCTTGATTGGAGACTTTATTTTGATACAAACTTGGTTTGAATTGGTTGGATGTGTTGATTGAGTTTGACTCCACTTGGTTGGAGCAAATTAATTTGTTAAATCCATAAGGACCTTTGATCCTTGTTCAGGGATCACTTATAGTCAAGGGAACTCCTCCAAGATCGATAATCTTCCATCTGATCATATCAAAATTCTATCCGAAATCTGAAACTGCCATTTCTGAATCGTATCAGAAAATTTCTGACATCTGATCGGTCCACAGACCGATCAGGAGTATGTCTGATCGGTCCAAAGGACCGATCAAGCAATTTCTCGATTAATCACAGAAATCACTCTGTGTTGGCCTGGATCGGTCTACAGACCGATCTGGCCCCCTTGGTGATCGGTCCACAGACCGATCAGGAGGGTCACAGAAAATTTCGCCAACTCTCTGTTCGCTCCCTGATCGATCGGCAGACCGATCAGGGGCTTGCCTGATCGGTCACCCGACCGATCAGGACCAAGCCAGACCGATCAGGCTGGAGCCTGATCGGTCTGAGCGTTCCTGGATCGAACGGTGATCCGTTTGATCGCAATAAATTTCGGTTAGTGGATCGGTCCACCAACCCATTAACTCCATCCATCTCTTCATTTTCAACACTAGCGCCGAAACCTTTGTCTTCTACCTGCGTGAAACCTTCCTCAGTTTCCTCCTCTTGCGTTTCCTCTTCCTGCGCTGAAGCTTGGCGTGATCTGCTCCCTGTGTGGATTTGTGATCTTTGGAGTTTCTCTGAAGGTCAGCACTGCGTGAGCTTCTTCTTCCTGCACACGTCCTCTGCGCCGCTTCATCCTCTGCGCAGTCTCTTCTTCCACTTATTGAGACGTGTTCTTTCCAAGACAATCGTTCACCAATATGGCCCCTAAGTAAGTTTTTGTTTTGTTTGTAACTTGTTGATTACTTCATCAGTCACGATTTATGGAAGCTAACTATGTTGATTCTTTGTGTGATTGTATACCGTGACCTTGCCCTTGCCGTGCCTTACCCATATGATCAAACCTTATTGTCACTTGATTATTGTTCAAACCTTCCATTGCATAATCAAATTTGTGTGTGCCATGATTATCAATTCTCATCGTGACCTTGTCTCGACTATTGATCAAAATTATGGTGTCTATCATGATTTGGTTTTCCACTTGATTCTTAATCAAACCATATTTCCTTGATTAAACTTTTATTCACTGATCATTATGTGTTCAATTTATCAACTCCAATCTATTGTCGTGACTTATTGTTCCAATCCTTAGGAAATCCTCTAAAGGTAAAGAGCCGGCTGGGGGGACCTCAACGGGCAAAGGCCCTTCATCGTCTGCACCCTCTCGAAGGCCTCAACCTTCATCGAGTTCTCGATTTCCTAATGCTGCCTTTGAGCAAGCTTTTCAGACCAGAACTTTCAAACTCCTTTCGTGTAGGTCTATTAATAGACCTTTCTTGGTTGAACATTGTCCCTCTATTATAGAGGTGGTTGATTTCTACAACCTCGAATTCTTTCTTTCCCTCGAGCGAACTATCAATGTTGACCTTGTCTCTGAATTCTACAATAATTTGCAACAAGGACCGCAGGGGGGCTTTGACTTCACGACTCGGGTAGCCAAGAGAAATCTTGACTTTTCCTATGATATCTTGGCTGAGTATCTTGGCGGTCGACGATCGCCTAACTTCTATTCTATCTACCCAGAGCTACCTGACCCCTTACTGCCTCCATTTGAGGGTGTCACCCCCGATGACATATACGAGCATTTCTTTGGCCATCCTAGACCAGCTGGCCCCGATGAGTTAGAGTCTGATTTTCCTACCTTTGCGGCCCTTCGTCTTTCTCCTATCGATTACATTCTTTTTAAGATAATCACCAACTGCATTCTGCCGATTACCTCCAAACCCCTGACTGAGATTCGTCCATATCACTGTTTGATGCTCTATGGCATGCATCGCCATTTGGATTTTGACATTATGGAGAGCATCTTTCAGTCTATCATATCTTATAGAGAGCCCAGCCGCCGCACTATCTACATGCCTTTCGGTCACGTCATTACTGACTGGCTTCAGTTAGTCGGTGTTGATGTGACCAAGGGCAGGACAATGCCCATGGTTCGACAGGATTGCCGACTGGGCAAACGCGCGTTTGCTAAGTCCGGCAACATTGTGAGGCCTCAGGATCAGGGTCTTATATGGAAGGACGGGCGAGGTCTAGGCGAGCTTCCTCGGGGCGCACATGTTCAGGTACCAGCAGCTCCGGCTGCACATCAGGAGGCGCCCGCCGTAGCAGCTGCCTATGAGTACGAGCCAGATCCCGACATCCGCTGGCAGGTTTCAAAGCTGGAGCTGACGATGCAGCACGAGTTTCATATCTCCGAGCTCTGGCGACAGGAGGTCCGGTCTGAGTTTCGGTCTTTCGATCGCAAACTACTCGCGATAGAGTCTGACGTCTCTGGGATCCGCTCCCAGCAGCAGACCTGGTACGAGGAGTGGCGCCAACATACGTTTCCTGGAGCTACGCCCTCCAGCAGTACTGCACCGGGGTCCTTCATACCTGACGATGACACGACTGATGACCCCATGCAGGCCGATGACCCCCCATCGACGATTGATTATGGCTGTACTCTGATCATTCTTTCATGATTTGTGATCCGACTGTTTTGCCTGTTATGACTTGGTGATGTCTTTGACTATACTTTGATGCATTGTTATACATCTGACTATTTGTCTGTTTTGGATTTATGTTATTCTTGACTATGCTTTGATGCAGTGTTCTGCATCTGACTATATGACTATTTCCATGTATGACTTGTTACTCCATGCTTATTACTAGTTCTTGTTTTATTCCTATTCCGTGTTCATATGATGCATATGATTGGTTTATCTTGCTTTCCATTTATCATATGTGTTCATATACCCTCAAAATTAAATCATATCTTTGTTGTTTTGGGAGAACCCCTAGGTTTGAGGGGGAGAATTTTGAAACTTAACAACCAGTCTACACCCTTTTCG
This sequence comes from Boesenbergia rotunda, assembly GCA_024364735.1. Classification (NCBI taxonomy): domain Eukaryota; kingdom Viridiplantae; phylum Streptophyta; class Magnoliopsida; order Zingiberales; family Zingiberaceae; genus Boesenbergia; species Boesenbergia rotunda. The sequence goes on from JAGFNQ010000385.1 coordinate 222,245, forward strand.
GTGTTTGACAAAGGGGGAGAGTGTGGTTGGTTAAGTTTAGGACTATTACGAGTTTAACTATTGTAGGGGGAGGATCCTGATTCTCCTACGATTCTGAACTTTGAGACAATTGAATTCAAATTCCTAAACTTAAAATTGGGTTGTCAAACAACAAAAAGGGGGAGATTGTTGATACAGTCTGACCCTGATTGTTGTTTTGGTGTTGACACCGATTTTAGTTTAGGTTAATGAGATGATTGAGATTAAGTTCTGGTCGGGGACTGGGCACAGAGTGGATGAAATCCTGGCTTGGGAAGCTAGGTTGACTGAAATCCTAGCTTGGGAAGTCAGGTCCTAGCTTGGGAAGCTAGGTTGGATGAAATCCTGGCTTGGGAAGCCATGTCCTAGCTTGGGAAGCTAGGTTGGATGAAACCCTAGCTTGGGAAGCTAGGTTGACTGAAATCCTGGCTTGGGAAGCCAGGTCCTAGCTTGGGAAGCTAGGTTGGATTAAACCCTGGCTTGGGAAGTCAGGTCCTAGCTTGGGAAGCTAGGTTGGATGAACCCCTGGCTTGGGAAGTCAGGTCCTAGCTTGGGAAGCTAGGTTGGATGAAATCCTGGTGAGTGAAGTCAGGTCTAGCTTGGGAAGCTAGGTTGAAGTCTCGGTGAGTGAAATTGGGCACGAAGTCTTGGTCCGGGGGACTGAGCACGAGTCAGAGAAGGCTGGGAGCCTGTTCTCTTGACTTAGAGTGGATTTGGCCTTGCCTGGATCGGTCTGGTGACTGATCAGGGAAGTTGGCACGGAGTTCCTTCGTGGATCGGTCTGGTTACCGATCCAGTGATGTCTGATCGGTCTGGTGACCGATCAGGGAGCATACAGAGACTTTGGAAACCTTTCTGTTCGGCTCCTGATCGGTCTGGTGATCGATCAGGGAGACTATTCAGATCATTCTGGTGAACGATCAATTGTCGCGAGCTTCTCACTATAACCGATCAGGCTGGAGCCTGATCGGTCAAGAGGTGCTTTGATCGGTCCCCAGACCGATCAGGCCACATCCTGATCGTTCTGGAGACCGATCAGTAGGCTTGGGCTGCGAATCTAGAAAAACACCCTGCAATGGGGTGGATCAGTCTGGTGACCGATCCATGACTTGGGTCCGATCTGGTGATCGATCAAGAAGAAGTCGCGATTTCGAGTTTCTCACTGAGACCGATCAGGCTGGAGCCTAATCGGTCTGGACCCATCTTGATCGGTCTAGTGACCGATCAGGAGTCACTCTGATCGGTCCGGTGACCGATCAGTAGCTGACAGCTTTAATTCAAAAGTGTTGTCAATGTTCTGATTGCGTTCTGATTTCGTACTGATTCCTATTCAGAGTCTTCTGATATTTGATCCTCTGTTGATTTGTTGTGCTAATGACCTGCAAAGTGTGCAAATAACTCAGGTTTACTCAAGGGGAGTCAAACGGAGGCTTTTGCTCCAGCAGGTTTGGTTGTTTCCCGTCTGTAGGAAACAACGGCTTCTGGCGCGAGCTGCAACTGTTGAGAAGCTGATGACCTGGGGCTCAACTGGAGAGAGTTCAGTGAGTCCAAAGGAGGTCAGGGATAGCAAGGCTGTTGCAGGTGAGAAGCTAGCGAGCTCCAGAGGAGCGTCTGTGACCTGGCGATGCTGGCGATGCAAAGTAGGTTATGCAGTGAAGTGGAGAAGGAGCGGCAACACTTGATCATCTCTTCTTGTAACAAGCTGCTTCTCCATCTCTGGTGTAACATTCTGATCCTTGAAGCAACTCTTGCATACACTTGAGCAATCGGCAACCTGAGCACTTGGAAGAAACAAGGAGTTTAGCGAGTCCATCAGCAAGAGGACACGAAGAGCAGGGAGTTCTTGTGTGAGATCTGTGCTAAGTGGAGCTCGGTGAGGAGTTCGCTTGTGTTCTTTCTGTCTTAAGTGCTCTGTAAGCTTCCTTTTGTTTCACTGCGCTTAATTTCTTCATTCTATTGAAATGCTGTGGAGAGGTTACTCCACCGAGAAGGAGGTTTCATTCTATCCGGATTTTTCGTGGCTTGATCTGCCGACGATCAAGGGATCGCCCACCTTACGAGCACGCCAAGGAGTAGGGGCAAGTTATCGCCGAACCTTGTAAATCCTCTTTGTTAGCGTTTTATGCTTGTGCTTAGTTTACGGTTTAGCTTTTGCATCTCTCTGTTTTGTATTGCTTCCGCTGTGCTACTAACCCTAATTGCAAAGAACCCTTTAAAAGTTCAAGAAGTTTGTGTCTGGCTACATTCACCCCCCCTCCCTCTCTAGCCATCCAAGCACCAACACAGAGAACGAGCTACCGAACCCTCTCTGACCTAAGTCCGGAGAACGAGCTACTCTCTGACCAATACACTTAATCCGAACTTAACTACCTGATCTCAATTCTCACTCAACTGAACTTAAATCGGTGTCAACATCAAAACAACAATCAGGTCAGACTGCATCAACACCCAGAACAAGAACTGGATAGTAGCTATGGTTCTGTACTTGCTACAACATGCTAAATCCTAAACCTAAAGACGAGGTCAGAGTTGAGAGTTAAAAGATAGATAGTAGAATATTGGCATGTACATGTAGATGAATGATCGTAAATAGATGAGATGAGACAATGGAGAACCTCTGGAGTTGATCAAAAGACGGTGAAAGGCGGCGTGAGGGAGTTTGAAGGAGAAGAATCCAAAATGTTTGAGTTTTTACGAGGGAAAGGGGTAAAAAAAACTATCTTTTAAATTCTAACGGGATTAATTCTAACGGGCATTGTTACCGTAAAAAAAAATTAAAAATGATTTTTTACCAAACGGCGCACGTGAGAATTCGTAATTATCAAAATGCGTACTATGGTTTGGTTTTTACCACAAGGCGCATTAAAATTAGTATTGTTCCTCTTATACCCTTCTCGCCAACAATTCTCTTTCTCAGATAGAATTCCGAGATATCCAAACCACTTTTTCAGACTTTCAATTTAAAATAACATATTATGGTTCAAATGCCCCAGGGAGTCGGCTACAAAAGCGTAAGATTTGTGTTCTTATTTGTTCGATGGTTCATTGTGTTTATGCCCTATGCAGTTATATCTTTTAATTCTTTTAAAAAAAATTGTATGTTTGGTCAAGCGAAGATAAATAAGATCTTTCATGCTAACTGGTAATATCAAACTAATTCGAATAATAGTTTATTTAGGATTTGATTCGACGAGGCATATAACCTATCACAGCACATGATTTAATAAATGGTTTATCTGGGACAAGGACAAATATAGCTTTTAAAAAGTATTGAATGAAGAAAACTTTTCCGTAATACTTAACATTAATTTCAGACCCAACGTGAACTCAAATTTTTTTCCCATTTTAAAAATATTTTTTATAATATTTAATCATGATTTATTAAATTAATTATTTATAAGGTAATCTTTTATATAATTCTACAAGTTGTGACAAAATCCTCTCATTTTATTGAAATATTCATGTATGATCAAAATAAGCTTACATTTGTTTAGGGGTGTAATCGAGCCGAGCCGAGCCGAGCCGAACAGTATGAGGCTCGAGTTCGGCTCGATTAGCTTTTCCCTAAGCTCGAATTCGGCTTGAGTTCGATTCGAGCTTTAATTCTTAAGCTCAAGTTCGATTCGTAATAAAATTAAAGAGTTCGTGAAAGGCTCGAGCTCGGCTCGAAAATAGCTCGTTTTAAAGTCAAACGTGCTTAGTTCGAGATTAGCTCGTTAAGATTAATCGAGCTCGAGTTCGAGCTCGTTAGGCACATAATCAAGCTCGAGTTCGAGCTCGTTAAGCACGTAATTGAGCTCGTTAAGCATATTTATTAGTGTACCTAAAATTTTATATATTTTCTAAAACTAGAAACAATAGGGCAATATATATTAAGAGAAAACAAAAAAACACTTATATAACAAGGGCAACCTAACAGACATTAGTAAGCCAGAGAACTAAACAAAGCGGAGCCAAAAACACCCATATGACTATAAAAGTCAAAGATTGAAATGAAGAATACAAAATCCACGGAAGAAAAGGAATAGATACATCAAGAATAAATTGGTATTTGGCATAACAGTAAAGGAACATCTATGGGATTGGACTTTGCAAAAACACCCATATGATCCTGTGTCACTAGATTCAACACTTCAAGATATGTCTATCTTCGAGTAATTATTGAAGGGACAACCAAATCGATTTCCTTGGCCACCAAGAGAAACATAGACGCAGATATCAATTGTGTAGGCAGATTGGTAGGCAATTACCTCATCCTTTTGACCTGCTAAGGCTTTAGCCAATGCATTCACTTCAACCACCTTTTGAGCAGCAAAAGCAAGCCATGACTTAATCTCACTATCCAAGTTTGTTTCATTGACAAGGTCTACAGCAGTGTGCATGAGTGAGCATGACGTAGACACAACAAGCTTGTCTACAGGCAAACAACAAATTCCATCAGTCGCATTTTCAATATAAAGGCAATTGGAAAGAGTAAAACAAGTGATTCATGAATACCTTTGCCAACAATGGCCTCAAGAGCCTCAAGTGTGGTGAGAGATGATGCAAGATCGTTTGCCCAAATATTCCTTCCATCAACAACTCTGGCAAAAAGGTGTTTTCCAGCAGGGAAGCCTACGGTCTTGATCAAGTCAATTGTTTTGGTTCCGCGAACCAGATCAAAACCAAAACCAGAGACACTCTTCAAAGCAGTAATAGTCCTAAAAATTTCAAAATAATAATGAAAATTTTCAAAGAACATGCAATACATTATTAGTCAATATGAACAGACTAACTTGTATGTTTCTGCAGGCACATCAGCAAAATAAGTCTCAATAAGCACATCCAAGCCAGACAAGGATGATTCTAGTTTAGAGTAAGCCTTTGTGAATGCCTCTATCTGGTAGGATTCAAGATCCTTGACAAGGGTTGGCTCATCAAACTGAATCCACGAAGCACCAGCTTCCTTCAGCTCCGCAATAACTTCCCTGTTGTTTTATAACATTTCAATTACTAATAACAAAACTAAATGATAAAAATCATATAAAGCAAATCTAAACAAATATTATAGGGATTGGTTTAGGATCTTTACTTGTAAATAGGAAGAATGTTTTCAAGAAGTGAGAGAGGAGAAAATGACTTCTCAACACCTCTAGCTGGTTTTGAGAGCAACAGGAATGTTACAGGACCAATGAGAACAGGGGCAGTCTCAATTCCCAACTGTAGATAATAAAATCGCACAAATAAGATGATTGATCAATGAGAAGCATAAAAGCATAAAAATAAGACTTCCTACAATATTTAATCAACCCAACTATTTGAAGAGATAAGGATCACTCATAAATATCACAAAACATAACACTACTAGAATATCCAGTTCCTAGTACAGCTAAAATCCAACATGCAATTGAAGTTTCAATCATTCACTTTGACAACATAGATAACTTGAGTGCAAAACCAATTGCTCCAATATCTTGCAAATAGTACCATAAAGGATCCCACTGCTTGCAATATCTTGCAACAATTGCTCCAATTGGCAAAAGAACACCCCAACCAAATATACTCCATGTGTCCTTTTCAGCTTGGACGGATAAGAAGAAGATGATGAAGTACCTGAAAGATTTGCAAAGTTCATAATATGGTCAAGTGGACTGTAAGTTTATAACTAAATTGTGATTCATCCACGCATAGGGATAACCTCTTACCTCTTAGGCAAGCCAACTATATCGACCCATAAACAGCGATCACAGCAACATCTGAAATAAATCGGTGCATGTAGCCCACCCTACCCTTGTGCAGTGTGAAGTCACACAAGACTTGAAAATTATTTGCAGAAACAATATATAACATATAAGTCATCTAAATGTAACTCACATAATATACCATAACAGTGCAATACACCATAACAGTGCAATACTCAACATGACAACACATAACAGTTACATCTCAATACATAATATGACAATTTCACTGCAGTTAATATAAATATACCCTTGTTCTGAACAATACATAAGATGAAAATACACCATAACAGTGCAATACTCAAACCACCTTGCTTAATTGCTTTTCCTTTTTCCTGCCAAATAGTCAAAAGTTAGAATAGTTAAGTGCAACATCTAACTCAATTGAATGATGACAACAAGGACCTCTTGAACGGTGACAACATGAAAATTGCTTTGTCAATACCTCTTGAACGGTGGCAATAAAGACAACATCTAACTCAATGGAATCTCTTTAATCTCTAGCTTTTCCTTTTCCATACAAATACATTGCATCAAAATATTAGATATAAACAAAACAATATGCAAAATATATCACAGCAAGTCAACAACTAAATAAATAGAATATTTATGTACTCACCTTTGATTTTTTTTCTTGATTCCATAATGAGCACGCAACCAATATGATGCACAAAGTAATATTTGGACTGCATCTGTTTCCAATGAGGCACGATGAGGATCAATTACTCTACCACCAGCGCTAAAAGCAGATTCAGAAGTCACTGTAGTTATTGGAATTGATAGTACATCACAAGCTATTTTTGATAAGATCCTAAACTTTAAGTTGTTAATTCTCCACCATGACAATGCACAAAAATCAGTTTCATCTTCACAAATAACACACCCTTCATCCAAGTATACATCTAATTCAAATTTTACTTGCTCAACACTATCGACATTCTTTATGTAACTAGCAAATAGTGCCCTTACTTTACCTTTTCCTCTTGCATTTAAATTACTCCAACCAATAGAACTTTCTCTTTGAGTTTCAGCTTGAACATTGCTACTGTCAACACTAGCTTTATGAGCTTCAACATACTCATTACACAACATGTGTAATGTCTCACGAACTGTAGAAATATGCTCAATTGCATCACCAACAGAATATATCTCAGGAAAACACCATTCAATCAATTTCATCTTGTTTCTTGGATCTAACACGGCTACTATAGAGATCAATAAGTTGTTATCACCCCAATATTTATTAAATTTGACCTTCATCTTGTTAGCCATTTCTACCATGAAACTTTCTTTATCTGCACTTGCTTCATTTAATAGTTTTTTTATGGTATAAAGTTCAGTAAGAAACAAGTTAGAAGTAGGATATTCACTTCCCGAAATGAGATGAGTTATTTCATTAAATTCCTCAAGAAATGAACAAACAACACTAACCTTCTTCCAATCCTCCTCACTTGGCAAAAAAGTATAAGTTGCATCCCTTGATGCATATCTTGGGAAAACGTCTTTGAACTCTAAAGCAGTCGATAACATACAAAATGTGGCATTCCACCTCGTGCAACAATCCAAAACAAGTTTCTTTGAAGATAGTTTCAATTGCTTTGAAATTTCACTAAATATATTAACACGAGTCTCTGAGGCAGCTATGTGTTTCACACTTTCACGCACATTGAAAATAATATCTTGAATATCAGATAACCCATCTTGCACCAAAAGATTCAAGATGTGTGCACAACATCTTACATGAAATAATTTGCCACCAAGAGGAAGATTGTTTTTATAGGAAAGGTTATCCTTTAACATCCTCACAGCTACATCATTATAGCTAGCATTATCAACTGTAACTGACCATACCTTATTTTCAATTCCCCATTCAACCAAACACTTATTTAACACATCACAAATGGAAACACCATTATGAGGTGGAGGAACATCTAAAAAATTTAGATTCCGCTTCTGCAAATTCCAACTAGAGTCCACATAGTGACAAGTGACAACCATATAGGGAACCTTCTGATCTGACTTCCATAAATCAGTAGTCACACTAACCCTATTCACATCTTTTAATGATTCCATAACTTTCTTCTTCTCAATTTCATAAGAAATCATACAATCTTTTTTCACAGTAGTGCGACTAATCTTTTGATAATATGGAGTAGCGGTCCTCATCAATAAATTGAACATTTCATATTCTGAGAAAAGGAATGGTAGCTCATGAACAATGATCATGTGAGAAAGAATCTCCCTAATCTTCCCATGGTCATACTTGAAATTCTAGACAGCATTGACAGTTTCTGATTCAACAATACTTGTAGCGACAGAAATATTTTTTTGACCTTGCTCACAAATCTGCTTCCTCATACAACCTTTGAGGTGCCTCAAAAAATGGGATGTAACACCAGTTTTATTTATTGTGAGCCGATGTTTACAATAAATACAATCAGCCTTTATTGTCCCATCCGGAAGAGCAACCTCTTTAAAGTCAGCCCACGCTTTAGATGTTCGTTTTCTTTTCTTTGGGCCAAATGGGCTTTCATCCTCTTCTTCAATGGTATTAGATTGTTGCAGATTATTGTTTTCAGATTGCTAGACAATATTATTTTGAATTGCTTCATTGGTATTATTTGTTGAAGGTTCAATTTCTCCTAAAATAGGACTTACAGCCGAAGCTTCAGTTGGCAAGTGTGGAGTTGACATTGGATTGTTCCTCTTTTTTAAGCTCACTAAACATTAAAATACAGCTACATCACTAATATTGCAACATTAGTGAATAGAGTTAGGATACGAACAGTTTCAATCTAATAGCTACATCACAAATTGACATTTTAAAATATAAAATCTAATTTGCATGATTTATATGAAAACAAAATACTACATAAGGAGAAAAAAAATCAGATTTCGCATTTCAAAATATAAAATCTAATTTGCATGGTTTATATGAAAACAAAATACTACAAAAGGAAAAAAATCAGATTTCACACTTAAAATACCAACCAAAAATTTGTGAGAAAGATTTGTACCTGTGAAGGCAGCTCGGCGCAGGCGGCAACGAGGAGGGAGGGATCGGCGCAGGGGCAGGTTCCGCAGGCGAGAGACGCGAGTGAGGGAGGCGCCGCAGGTTAAGGTATCGCGAGAGAGGGAGGCTGGCGAGAGACGCGACAGAGGCAGCCGCAGCCCGCAGGCGAGAGTCGCGACAGGGGTCGAGGGAGGCGCCGCAGCCGCAGGTTAGGACTTAGGGTTTGGACTTCAGAATGAATCGATCTCTTAAGTCTTAATATATACATAATATATTATACATACATAATATATATATATATATGTAATATATATAATATATATAACCTCTTAACAAACACGTTCGCGAACCTCTTGACGAACGCGTTCGCGAGCCTATAAACGAACACGTTCGCGAGCCTATAAATGAACACATTCGCGGGCCTCTAAACGAACACGTTCGCGAGCTCACGAGCCAAATACTGCTAAGCTCGAGCTCGGCTCGATAATGTTTTCGAGCTCGAGCTCGGCTCGTTAACTTAATCGAACGAACGAGCTTTTTTTGAACCAAGATCCGAATAGCTCACGAGCGGCTTGACTCATTTACACCCCTACATTTGTTTAAACTTGAAACAAGAAGGTTCCATCTGGATACTACCTAAATACACAATGCATAGCAAAATTGGGTTCCTTGCAGACCATCAACTCATATTTTCAGAATTTGTTGCAATAGGACTTTTGTAGGTTCATTAGTGGATTTCGGTGGAAACCCACTGATGGACCTAGGATATTTGGATTTCTCAATACTCGATATCACTAGTTAGAATTGAGCTAGGAGATGGTATTTGTGATGTCCAAACTTAGTCCTAATGAATATCAATTATGTTCTCATACCGTATCAGTTGGCACAGAATAATGCAGCAACAATGCAGAATCATAGCTTGTTTTAGTAAATCATCCTTATCTCTTTAATTTTGCTCATCAATATATTATATTATCTATCTTAATTATTTTTTGCATTTAAATTTTATTTATATTTGAATTATATTCATTTATTATATTTTTACTCTATAAACTGTATATATTTATTAATATTATATATTTCTTTCTTTCTGTATAGTCGTGTTTTTTTATATCTTAATTTCAATTATTGATATTTTTAGTATCCAAACTTATATTTTGTATTTCTTTCTTTATATCTTAATTTTATTATCTTTATATCTTATTATCTATATTAGTTTTTTTCCACATTTATAATTTTATTTTAATATCTTTTTTTCTTATATATAACATCCATTATCACTCATTTTTATTTCTATATGTTTATATTATACATATTTATTTATAATTTGGAAAAGAATATTGCAAAGGGTCACAAATATTTTATATTTTAGTTATCAGATGGCCCGAAATCAGAGTTATTCAACCCCACGTTGGGCCTGAAATCATCTGATTTCAGGTCAGGGCCCGAAATCAGAATTATTCAGCCTCACGTTGGACCTGAAATCATCTGATTTCAGACCCATATTAGGCCTGAAATTCTCTTATTTCAAGCCTATGTTGAGCTTGAAATTAGAGATATTCAGACCCAAATTGGGTCTGAAATTAGATGACTTCAGGTGATAATGATCTAAAATCGCTTAGCATATCAGCTCTGCTAATACTTCTCATTCTTTGTAAACACAAAAAAAAAAACTACTAAAAGTCAATTAGACAGCATCATTAGCTATTGCTAATGTCAACACGATGGGCATATGTCGGAATGAGCCCATGAAGAAATGCTAGGCCCATTTAACAAGAATCGACATGAGACCTGCGCCTACCAAAACGGCGAGATGACACCACAGTCGCAGCCTCCCATTGCTCTGCAGCCTAGGATTTGTGAAGTCCGTCGCCAGCAGATCGACCAGCGCCATGTACACGAGGATGCCTGCGGACGCCGCATTGAAGACGCCCTCCACGATGAGCGCCGTCGCGCTCGTCTCGTCGTAGATGGAGGAGACGGCGATGCCCAGAGCAATCCCCGTGGGAGCCGTGAGGGAGAAGAACACTGCCATCACCACCGTGGACTTGGTTCTGAAGCTCGCCTGCATAGCATTGCCACAACAACAAAGTCAGCACGGCGACATACTCCGGTCCATTAGGTATTAATTTGGATCAGCTTCGTTAATTACCTGAACGATGCAGCCACCAAGTCCTATCCCCTCGAAGAATTGGTGGAAGCTCAAGGCCCCGACGAGAGGCCTAATCGTGGACGGGCTCCCTGAGGCACCTAACGATATGCCGATGATTATTGAATGGACCAGGATTCCGAGCTCCAGTACCTGCACTAATGTCGGATCAAATCTTTGGCTCAAAGTTTGAGGAAACTTGCGAGCTATTCACCCCCACATACTTGGGAAATCACTTGGTGCCTAATCCGCTCCGAGAGCGAGGCCTCCTCTGCTTCGGCCTCCGAGGAGCCATGGCCGTGGACATGGAAGGGATGCACTTGATCCGGCGAGGCCGCGCCACCGTTCTCCTCGACTTCTTCCTCCACTGGCCGCGCCTTGCTGAAGTGGGACCGCTTGTAGTAGCTGGTGGCGAAGGAGTCGATCATCATCGTTACGATGGCCGACGACATGACCACGAACCCTGTGACCGGGAGCCGCCGCCAGGGCCGCTCGGCGAGGCACGGCGACGTCAAGCTCTCGAACGCCGCCGGGAGGATGTGAATCAGCCCCGTGGCGAGGATGACGCCGGCGGCGAAGGCCTTGATGACGAAGAACAGATTGGACTCTGGGCGCAAGGCCGAGACGGACCTGCCGAGGATGGGGATGAGCACGCCGGCGGCGCCGGCGGTTAGGATGGAGGCGATGGCGACGAATTTTAGGCGCAGCGCCGCGGTGCTGTCGCGGCCTTGGACGTCTCGAGCACACTCGCACTCAGCAAGAGCTCCAAGAGGCAGAAGGAGAAAGAAGAAGAGGAAGAAGAAGCAGAGCTTCATAGCTCGGTTTCCTGAGTAAAATTAAAAGCAGGTGAATAATATCGATGTCGTTGATCGATGTGATAGAAGATTTAAATAGAGCAGTGGAATGGGATTCGGACGATCGATGCTGTATGAACTGGCATGGAACAATGGGCTCATCTTCGATTTTTGACGGGAGAAAGAAAAACCAAAAAAAAATGATTATGGCCAACCCAAGAATTACTAATCCGAAAATTATGATTAACGTATGAGAGGACGGATTTTATTTATTACTAGAGAATCTAATTAACGTCGCCCACCCTATTTCCCAAGATACATGAAAAAAAAATAATTAATCAGATTAGATAATGTCGAATTTTAAACGATCAATCTGTCTTAATCAATTGTCTTATAAAAAAATTTATTAATTATTGAGATAAATAAAAAATATTTGTAATAGACGATTAAGAAGTTTAACATTTTAGAATTCTATTCAATTTAAGAAAAAAAAATTTATAAATTATATCACGAATCATGTTGCCGTACAGTAAGTCGGGAATGTATTATAATAAGAAAGGAGGAAGCTGTTTTTTTTATTTGTCCTCTTGTAGTGTTGACATAATGTCGTCATAGTTCGTAAAGTAATAAAGCTGCCAATGATCAGCAGCCAAAAATGTGTGAGCTTAATTAATTCCTAACTATTTTCAGAATCCGATCGATCAGCAAATAGACGGACGTGGGCAAACGTCAGAGGTTGGATTCAACGAACGTACGTAGTAACAAGCGATTAGCATTCACTGATCGGCCATGTTGCTCGTCATGCAAATAAGTCCGGTGCTCTTGTACGTGTGTTGATCCAGCCAGGCAGAAGCATCACCATCCGTGGTGGAGGTCGAGTAGTGTGCACCCAACAGGGCATGCAACAGTACGATCTCCCATCCCAATTGAGATGTCCACTTCAATGTGCAACAAGATTATGACAAATTTATCTCTCAGTACCATTCATTCAGCGATCCGTTATAAATTGATTTCGTGATATACCTTCTTTCACATAATTCAAAAATGACTATCAAATGACAAATTTTTACTTCATCATCTATTCTTGTGAAATCCTTATATATCTTAAATATTTAGTTCCTCAACTAGTTCACATAGTTTAGTCTCATAGCCTCCCTATCCTGACCATCAAGGCTTCATTTATAACTTTAAGAGATTGAGCTAATTTACTATATTTTACTTTGATCTTGGACTATACTCAGAAGAATTAATTAGTTTTCATGTGTAGGATAGGTATTACAAAGGATTCCAAATTAAGAGCTACTATGACCTACAAACTCAAGCCAGCTTAGACACATTATTTTTCTCTTTCCTTTTACGGAAAAGATTAAATAGATAAAATCATTAAATTTGAGCATCATCAAAATTTTAAAAATAATAATAAGAAATTTTGGAGGGGTGCTAATTACAATATGATAAAACCCAACTTGTCCCTATATTTTTAAAATCTATTATTTTGGAGGGGTGCTTGGTATACATTCAGTAATGGGAATGGTAATGGATTTTGATTGAGGGATTTATGGGTTTGATGATAACCTAGTGGGGACTAGGTTATAAAATCATGGGTATCATATCCATATTTTGATTCCGATCCCGTATACTAAACATCATAAATGGGAATGAAATATATTTCATTCCCATACTCGACTTCTAAACCCGCTTACCAAGCTCCCCCTATGTAAATTTTCAATGGATATGAAATCCTCGTAGATTATTTTACCCTTGCATATGTTATTGTTCATGGGTGAAGCCCCCTTGAATTACTTACCTATATCTAATTGGAGGATCAATTATACTGGATCATCTTAAATAGGCATTATTATCTTTTACCACACATAATTTTAAATTTTTTAAAAATTTCATGATAATCCTCTCCTTTTTATTTTCAAATGTATGAAAAAAAAACTTTTTAGATTTTAAAATTATTTTCTCTAAATATACATTCAATATAGTCCAAATTTTCCCCAAAATTCCGTATTGATGGAAGTATTATGCATCGAGCTCCCCATGTATGCATTCTAATTGCACAAAACAAAATTATTATTATCACACTTAAACCCATTGTCTGACTAATTATCTTTCTCACAATACCATTAATCCCATAAAAAATTTTAAAAAAATACAAAAATGTTAGTTGAGTATATAAAAGGAAAAACAATCTTAAAAAATTAAAAAAAAAATAAGTAAAATAGATCATGTATATTTAGGATCTTTAAAAATTTTCAAAATTTTGGCACGCGACTACATTTAAATGAAAACTAGTTTAAAATGTAGAAGAAAAAAAAATTAAAAATATAATACATGTTATGGTTATTTAGAAATTTTTAGTGTGATATTTCAAGAATTATATATATTCTTGCATTCAACTAAATTTTGATAAAAATATTATACATAAATTTATAACATAGGTCACAAATATTAGAATCAATCATCCATATGCTAGATATGCTAGAGGAGAGAAGTGAATAACTATGACTTAGAAATTTAATTTGATTCATGTATAGATTCTCATGGTTGTCAAAAGTCGATTCACTGGCTGGATGGGTGTTGTCATTTTGAAGTCTGGGTGTTAAAACTTGCAAAACTAATGTGTCCACCCTCTTCACGCGGTAGCCACAACATCCGAACTAGTAACCCCCATGATTTATCTCCTTCGTGTTGACCATGAACGGGTTGGTGGGGGCGCTAGGGGACGAGCGAATCACTTTTGCTATCTAAAAAGGTGATTCGCTCGCTTCCAACGTCCCCATCAACCCACCCCAAGACCAACATGGAGGAGTTCAATAATGAGAGCTACTAGCCCGGATATTATGGCTAGGGTATGTGGAGGGTGGGCACATTGATTTTGTCAGATTTTAACTTCTAAATCTCAAGATAATAACACTCATGCCTGAATATATGTTCAGTTGTAAATATCATGTATAATTGTTCGGTTATGTAGCATGTCAATTCTTTAGCACAATAACATGTGTGACATTATGTCCCTGATGCGGGGCGAATTCAAATTCAATATGACTCTTTGAATTTCAGACGAACATAATTTTTTATTCGTAACTCAGAATCAAGTTTTATAGATGGTTACACGCGCATATTTCAAATATCTATGTTTTTTTTCTTTCTTCATTTAGATTCTAGAATCTATATAAATATATGTTTAATTATATGAGAAATTAATCATTTTGATAATAGAATTTTCTATTGTTTATGATTTCTCTTCTTACCTTTTTCCTCCCACCTTCTTTCATATTAATTCAACCGGATAATTCAATATGCTGCTCGGCGTCAGTCCCGGACAATGATGTGTAGATAATAACTGGTTCTGGACTATTTGTTGAGTTGATGCCAAGGAATAGAGTACCAAGGGAAATTGATAGAGTGTGAGAACATTAGGGAAGCAGAGTTCTCTGAATAAATAAACAAAAAATTACCATCAAAATACTTGTTTAGTTGCATTCCACAAAAGAAATTTGAAACTCCTTTGTGCCATGGTTAAACTCCGTCCAAGTTCATGTACAGGAGAATCATCTGTTTCCTCAGAAGAGCTACGAGTTTATTCGATATCCGACACGTTTATGATCTGACAATGAAAGTTAAGACAATCCCTAATGAAAAAGCTAGCTAGTATGCCTAGGCAGCCTGGTCACATAGAGGAGCTGCAGTGTTTACTTTGTTCACTTTCATGTCATCTTTTCCATGACGTCCTAACAAACACACGAGCCCATACCTTGCCTAGCATTTTGCAGTTATGAATCACAGGGATAAGAAAGCGAGGTTGTGACAGGCCTACCATGTCAACTTCTTCATTTGCATGAATCACGAGTCGACAAAACTAATCTTTTATTCTGTGACTTGAGGGAGGACTTCAAATTGAACAGGAATCGCCACAGAGTAGTCCCCGCTAATTATTCAGCAATCTCGTGCCTAAAATTATGGGGGGCAAACAGCATCTTGACAGTCAAGGAGATGTCTATTATTGCACTATCATTCCACCTTCTCGCACTGTTCGACAGGCGACTTTTGAACAGAGAGGTACGTACGACGATGCTGGTGTTGCTGCAGGTGGCAAGTATTGTACAGACAAGAGAGAGAGGCTCCAGTGTCGTTAGGTCGACTGAACTCCACTTCCCTGTTCGAATTCCCATGATCACTCTCGCATTGTCATTTGAGAAACTAGTTGATCTCAAGAATAGAATATTGAAAAAGAGGAGGAAATGAAATGGAACAGGAAGAGAGAGATCGTGTTGATCTTTAGATTCAATGGACATATATCATCAGTTGATTGAATTAGAAATTTAAATTTGATTTCACGAGCATGCATGTGTTTCTGTTATTAATTAAACACTTCAGTAAGTTCGTGGCCATATGTTTTGATGGTGCCTCACGTGCATGCTGCCATTGTTGAGAATCTGCAGTAACGAGCACTTTGTGAGATTTTAAGATTTTGCAATTGGAACAAGTCACTGTTGACTTGCTAGATCGCACTCACAGCTTCTGGCAGCACCACTAGTTTCATCATCTCCAGTTGCAACATCACACGAAGAATCAAGTTTCACTGCTTCATCCTCTTGGAGCCAAAAGTACTAGATAGTTAGGTAAAAGCCATAGGGTAATTAATATAGCGCAAACTATTGATTTTTTTATTCACGTACCAACACCGAAAGTGATTGTTAATTTAGTAAAATATGAAAAAAAATATACAATCAAATTCAATGTTTCAAAAGAAACGACCCCGCAATAAAATGTTATTGATCAAAAACTAAAAACCTCAAACAAACTCAACAATAAGTTAAATAGGCTCAAAATCCTCATATTATAAAGATGAAAATATCCTCAAAACTCTAATTCGATAAAATGATAAAAAGACTAAAATTGCTCTTATGTTCCTCATCATTCTCTTTGGAGTGGAGAAAATTCGGCCTCGAATGGGATGATCAGTGCGAGAAAGCTTTTACAAAATTCTTCAAAAATCGACCTTGCTAACAGAACTTTTTTATTCTTCAAAATTCTGAGGAAATCCGTCAAATTCGAATGGATGATCAGTGCGAGAAGATTTTTATAGATTTAAAAGCATATCTCTCCGAGCTCCCATCCTATATAAGCTGCTGGAGGGAGTAACGTTGTTTGTCTACCTGTCCATAGTGAGCAAGCCGTAGATTCTGCGCTTATTCAGAAAAAAGGTACTACTCAGTATCACATCTACTTCTTCGGGCACTTCCTGAGAGATGCAGAAACTCGGTATATTACCATGGAGAAATTGACCTATGCCTTAGTACTGATGGCCCGAAGACTGAGACCGGATTTTTTGACGCATCCTATTGTGGTGCTCACCAATAGTCTACTCGGGTGCATCCTCACCAATCCAGAGGCTTAGGGATGACTGATCAAGTGGACGACAGAGTTGAGAGAGTATGAGATTGAGTACCACCCCCGTACTGCCATCAAGACTCAAGCTCTAACTGACTTTATGCTCGAAGCTGTCCCAGGACCTGAAGTTGATGAAGTGTGGAAAATTTATGTTGATGGCTCCTCCAACAACAAGCACAGTGGGGTCGGAGTTCTGATGATTTCTCTCAGGGGAGATGCACTACAACTATCTATCTGATTCACCTTCCGAGCCACCAATAATTAAGTCGAATATGAGGCAATCCTAGTGAGTCTCCAAGCTGCATAGCAAGTGGGAGCTGCTCGAGTTATCTTGCACTTAGATTTTCAACTCGTAGCTCAGCAGTTAATAGGAGAATTCGAAGTTAAGAGTGAGCGCCTGCAGAGGTATGTGATCATATATGAACAACTGAGATCTTCTTTCACTGAAGTTGTTCTGCAAAAGATATCCCGAGCTGATAATGTCAAGATAGATGAACTAGCCAAATTGGCCAACTCCATTACATTATGGGCGCTGGAAGAGCCCAGTGCTCCGGAAGGAGCTGTGGCCCAAATCGAAGAGGAAGCTGCTGACACTGTAGTACTCGATTGGAGAGAACCCTATGTGGAGTTCTTGCGCAGTGGAGCCATGTCGGCGGGTGACAAGGAAGCTTGGTGTTTCCATCACAGGGCTACTAGGTTTATGCTGATCAGGGAGCAGTTATATAAAAGAGTCTTTGCCCGACCTTTGCTCAAGTGTATTGGTCCAGCGGAGGTCGACTATATCATTCGGGAGGTTCACGAAGGCATATATAGAAGCCATATTGGCACTACAAGAAAATTGCCATATACCCACAGTAAAAAACCATAGGTAAAAGCATGAAAATCGTGGGTATAGACCTCAAAAGCCTATACCCACGGACGTTCTTTTCCGTCATTTTTACTATACCTTTACCGACGGTTTTTTTGTCGTCAGTATAACATATAGTGACGGTACGCATTACCGTCAGAAAATACCTTGACTTGTACCTACGGATTTCATTATATCACTAGAGGTTCTAGTGACAGAACTAAAAACCGTCATAAATAATCACCAAGTAATTACCCACGGAAATAATTCTATCACTATATACTTTAGTGCAAAAGTCTTTTTCCCGTGGGTATAGCTTATAACAATATGATTTTTAATTTTCTGTGGGTATAGATTATAGCCACACTTTTGTTAAATTTAAATTTTTCGTGGGTATAGCTTATAATGATTTTTTATTTTGGGTAAAAAAATTAAAATTTAGAATTTAATTTATATATTTAAATTTATATATATATATAAATAACAATCATATTAAAAAGAAGACTTCAATTATATTAGAAGTAAAACAAGTTCTAAAGTAATATGTATCAATATTACAAATAAATAGAATCAAGAAAATCTAGTAGAAATACATGTTATGCTCCCATAGCCGGTAAAATACATTTCTAAAATGTGATAGGCATGAATCACCAACGATTAATAAAGATGAGCACCTTCGCTTCTAATTATCACCTGTAAATTAAATTACAATAAAACATTAATATTAGTGTATGTATTTAACAAAATTAATATCAATCTTAATCAAAATTAATAAAATTAAGTACATACTATCTTCGTCATTAACACTTTGAGATCTTGAATTGCTTGGATCATTTGGTTGACTTGAAGCATCCGGAACCTATAAAAAAATATGCAAATTTTAAATGTGTGATAGAATAAAATAGTATATGTCACAAAGTTAGTACCAATAAATAGACTTTCACAATAACAATATAGCACCAAAAAAACCGATCATTAAAAAAACTCCATAGCTTTTGTCAAAAAAAAAAACTAAATTCCTAGTACATTTTAAACACACAATTATAGGTCTTAGCATACCTGTTCAGCTGCAAGTTGTAAGATATTTTGCACATCTTCATCTGGCAAACGATTTTGTATTAATTTTAGCACATTTGTCAACAACCCTTTCATCTGCTTAACTTCTTCACGCAAATCTGCTTCTGTAGATGATGAAGTTTTTGACTTTTTAGCTGGTGGAATCTTGCCCAAACAACGCACACGTCCTCTCTTTTCATTTTAAGGTCCTTGTACTTTTGAAAGCAAGTCATCCTTCCAAAATGTGCAACCTTGTTTGCTTTGAGATCCTTGGGATGTCTCACCCTCGGGTATGTGTTTTTTAATTTCATCCTGAAACACCATATACATAAAAGAAGTCATACTTGTAAGTGTGATCTATACAACAAAGTAAAAAATAAACAAAATAGTTGCAGAAACAAAACAAATATAATAAAATCTTACAATAACACCAGCAGCTTTATCATTGACAATTGTTCCATTTTTACGAGTTCGAGTGTCAATATATACCACATGACATTCAGGCAATACTCCTTTATTTTTCTTTTTCTAAAACCAAATAAATTGTGAGTTTCACATAAAAATTTATAATTCAATAATAATGAATGCAAACAGACCTTCTCATCAATCACCACTGGGAGACTTTTTGTACCCATACAATGTGTATCTTCAAGCTTAGTACGGTTTAGCTTATTAATTCCACTTATTTTCTGTACAAAGCAAGAATTCATAAGGAGAAAATATCACATGTGTATAATGCTATATAAAATACATATATATATGTAAAACAACTTACTTGTCCTTCTTTTGAAAACCAATGATGAACTAAAGCGCGGTATTGATCTGGATCAACTCGATCATCAGGTAATGTAGAAGCAATTTCTTCTTCTGTCTTACTGGGGTCAAATGCTCTCTTTAAATCATGCTTCCATTGTCTCCATTTGTCATTCATCTCAGATTTCAACATCTCCCTTATAGTATCATTTATAGGAGGGACGAACTCAAATTTACTCTAAATAATAAAAAATATTAAACCAAAAATATGAATATAAATTTAATCATAACACAAATTATGAATGCATAGATAAAGGAAAATAGCAATCATGGAACCTCTATTAGTTTAAGCATCTCCTCTTTGTTATTCTTTGGCATTAATTTCCAACTTGTATAGTTGATTGGAGCATATTGGGGCCTTCGTACTACACTTCCAATGAATCGAGTAAGAGTCTTTGCTTCTTCACCAATAGGTCGACCAAGTTCATCTAACCTAACTCTTATAAAATCTTCAGGATCCATTTCCCACACATCTAACATTTTTGTAGGTCCTCTAGTTGCTTTAGGTGGTGCTACAAGTAATTGAAAAAAAAAACATAAGTATGATACAATTTATATATACATAAAAGAATAAAAATGAGAGCAAAATATATACCTTCTTGAAGAACTTCTATGTCGGATGCAACAGAGTGAGCATGAACAGATTCATGTATGACATGTTCTGTAGAAGTTGAACCACAATGTGTTCCTTCATTATGGCTTGATTGGACTTGATTTGAGGTAGAATTCAGAGTAGTATGAGATTCTTCATTGTTTTGTGAAACATTCTTTGAATTCACATTTTTATTATGATTAACAATGTTTAATTTTCTTCGCCTTCCCATCTAGCCTATAATATATTCTTTCAAAAACTAAAATCAAAATATTATATAATCAACCATAGGCACAACAGTATAGTGAGCATAAACTAACAAAAAAAAAAGGACTAAAACCCAAAACTTAGTAGCTAACCTCAAATGTAAAACACACTAATGAATTTCTCACATAAAATTGCATAAAAGATAAATGCAAAACAATAATAGGTTAATAATAAAAAAATGTGCAGATCATAAAAACATTAGATGGTAGCAAAGTATTATCAATTATAATTAAAAACAATCCTCCTGATTAACATCATCATTAGAATTGTTATCGTCATGAATATCAATAACATTAGCTTCAACTTCCAGCACTTCATCATCATCATTAACTTCTCTCCTAAGCCAATCATTCTCATTTTGAGTTGTTTCATCTATATCATGTGTGGTTTGCTCACTCATTGGTTCAATATCATTGGGGTCCTCATCACCCATATCATATGTATCTCGCACTTTTACATTCTCAACCACAGGCCAATCCTTATTTCTCTCATCCCAGACATAAAACACCTTCCTAGCTTGTGATGCAAAAACATATGGGTCATCATAAATATCTTTTCCAGTATGCTTTAAAAACTTGAAATTTACAAGAGTCCTCCCAAACTTGTCTTTCTTACAACCTCTATTGATATCTACCCAATCACACTTGAAAAGAACAGCTTTATATCTTCCAGAATAATCCAATTGAATGATATCAGTTAATTGACCATAGTAGTTAATTTCATTGGATGAGATCTTAGTCTTCACGACTACTCCACTATTTTGCGTTTTCAACAATCTCTCTCTCTTCTTTGTGTGAAATCTAAAACCATTGATGGCATAGCTCGAAAATCTCCTTGCCATTTCTGAAGGACCACGAGCTAACCACCTGAGCTCATCAGTAACTTGTGCACTCCTTTGTTCATCCAATCGTTGAATCTAAAATATTTTAGGAACATAACTTAGTCATAACTAATTCATAACTAATAAAAGAAATTAAAAAAAACTAATTTGTTTCTACTTACCCTCTCTTTAAACCAATCATTGAACTTTTTAACATGAAGCTTCTCAAGTTCAACTGAAGATAATCGTCGGCGAGACTGTCTATTTAATAATGCAATGTGTTCTCTACAACAACAACAACAACAACAACAACAAAGCCTTATCCCACTAGGTGGGGTCGGCTATATGGATCCTTTTACGCCATTGAGTTCTATCCCCTACTATATCATCATCTAGATTTAAATAAAATTTATCTTGTTTTATTGTTGCCAACCAAGTCTATTTTGGTCTTCCTCTCCCTCTTTTAATGTGCGTATTTATCATAGTTTCACATCGTCTAACAGGGGCATTTATTGGTCTTCTAAGTACATGTCCGTACCATCTCAAACGTGTCTCCCGAAGTTTTTCTTCAATAGATGCAACTCCGACTTTCTCTCTAATACTCTCATTCCTTATTCTATCCATCCTCGTATGTCCACACATCCACCTTAACATCCTCATCTCTGCAACTTTCATCTTTTGCTCATGTGCTCGAGTCATAGCCCAACATTCAGCACCATATAACATAGCAGGTCTAACTGCCGTTTTGTAGAACTTCCCTTTAAGTTTTAGAGGTACTTTACGATCACATAAGACACCCGATGCTAATCTCCATTTCAACCATCCTGCTTGTATTCTATGTAAGACATCTCTCTCAATTCCTCCATCACTTTGCAAGAACGATCCTAAATACTTAAAGTTCTCGATTTTAGACAACTCATCATCTCCTATCTTAACAATTGTTTCACTACGTCTAGCATTGCTAAACTTAAATTCCATATATTCAGTCTTTACTCTACTAAGCCTAAAACCTTTCATTTCTAGAGTTTCCCGCCAAGATTCTAGTTTAGCATTTACTCCTTCACGTGTCTCATCTATCAAAACAATATCATCTGCAAACAACATGCACCATGGCACTGTATCTTGAATGTGCCTAGTGAGTTCATCCATGATTAGTGTAAAAAGATAGGGACTTAAAGCTGATCCTTGATGTAACCCTATCCTTATTGGAAATGCTTCAGTCAATCCACCTGAAGTCTTCACTCTAGTCGTTACATCTTCATACATATCTTTAATTAGGTCAATATATGTTACGCTAACGCCTCTCTTTTCTAGAATTCTCCATATAATTTCTCTTGGTACCCTATCATAAGCTTTTTCTAAATCAATAAATACCATGTGTAGATCTTTCTTTTGCTCCCGATATTTTTCAATTAATTGCCTAAGAAGATGTATAGCTTCTATTGTCGACCTTCCAGGCATGAACCCAAATTGATTTTCGGTTACCGTGGTCTCCTTCCTCAATCTTTTTTCTATTACTCTTTCCCAAAGTTTCATGGTATGACTCATTAATTTAATACCCCTATAGTTTGCACAATTTTGTATGTCTCCTTTGTTCTTATATAAGGGAACTAGACTACTTACCCTCCATTGATTAGGCATTTTTTTTTGTTTTCAATATTAAATTAAATAATTTTGTAAGCCATTCAATACCTTTTTTCCCTAAACATTTCCATACCTCTATTGGGATATCATCCGGTCTCACGGCCTTTCCATTTTGCATCCCTTTCAAAGCTTGTTCTACTTCTGAAGTTTGAATTCTCCGATGAAAATTAAAATTTCTATACTCATTTGAAATACTTAAATTGCCTAAGTCAAGTTGGTCCCCTAAACTTTCATTAAAAAGTTGATGAAAGTAAATCTTCCACCGCTCTTTTATTTCGCTATCATTTACTAGTACTCTATCGCATTCATCTTTAATACATCTTATTTGACTAAGGTCTCTTGTTTTCCTTTCTCTTGCTTTAGCTATTTTATAAATGTCTCTTTCCCCTTCTTTTGTATCTAAATTTTGATATAATCGTTCAAAAGTTTTATTTTTTACTTCATTCACTGCTTTCTTAGCCTCTTTCTTGGCTATTGTATATTTTTTTAAGTTTTCCTCGTTCTTACAAATATATAATTCCTTATAAGCTATTCGTTTTTCTTTCACTTTCTCTTGTACTTTCTCATTCCACCACCAAGATTCCTTCCTTGGTGGTGCATGCCCCTTTGACTCACCGAGTACATCCTTAGCTACTATTTTCAACTTTGATACCATCTTATCCCATGTCGTATTAGAGTCGCTATATATTTCATCTAATGCTTGTATTCCTACCTTCTCCTTCAATATGTTTTGCTTCCCATCCTTTAACTTCCACCACTTAATTCTAGGAGTCGTGTATATTTTTCCTCTATTGATATTATAACTAAGGCGTATATCTAACACTACTAATCTATGTTGGGTAGTTAAGCTTTCTCCAGGGATAACCTTACAATCTTTACAAATCTTCCTATCTCTCTTCCTAACCATAAAATAATCAATTTGTGATTTATTATTCCCACTTTTGAATGTGATCAAGTGTTCTTCTTTTTTCTTAAAAAATGTATTAGCTAGTATAAGGTCATATGCTATCGCAAAATCCAATATAGTTTTTCCTTCTTCATTTCTTGTTCCAAACCCATAACCCCCATGTACTCTCTCATATTCTTCATTTTTCGCTCCGACATGTCCATTTAGATCGCCTCCTATTAAAATCATTTCATTTGGCGGAATGTTTTGTAATACCTCATCTAAATCGCTCCAAAATCTTGATTTAGTTTCTTCATCTAATCCTACTTGAGGTGCATATATGCTAATTACGTTCACAACTTCTTTCGGCACTACTATCTTGAGAGCTATAATTCTATCCCCCTTTCTAACTACACCAACAACTTCATCTTTTAAAGAACTATCTACAAAAATACCCACTCCATTTCTTGTTTTACTCTTTCCTGTATACCATAACGTAAAACCCGAGTTCTCTATCATTTTTGCCTTCTCACCTACCCATTTTGTCTCTTGCACACACAAAATACTAATTTTTCTCCTAATCATTGTATCTACTACCTCCATTGTTTTACCAGTGAGAGTTCCTATATTCCATGTTCCAAATCTGAGACTATTACTTTTCTTATAATGTTTATTCTTAGTCCACCTATGGTGTGAGAACTCTTGCCTATTTAACACTACACCCAAGTTCTCATGGAGATGTAGCGGTCCTTGCCGAGACGTTACAGTCGGACCCTGCAACGCGAACCCTTGCATATTTAGCACTACACCTGTGTTCTCTACAAATCCATGAAAATATAATTATTTGGTTAACAAAATTCTCAAACTATAGAAATAAAATTAAACTTATCCCTTACTCTATAAATGAAGCTATCGCATCATGGTTGAAAAGCACATATCTATGAGCCTGTGACAACTCCATCTTGTCAAGCTTACTTCTACTCACTCTCTTTCGTTTTCCTACTTTAAACTTCTGTTGTCTTTTCAATCCCAGTGGTCTACCTATTGGATGTAAAAAGGTTCCATCATCTATTAAACTTGAATCTAGTTCATCATCAGTTCTTCTAGGTCTAGTAAGCCTTGTCTCCACCCCAGATAGATATTGTGAACAAAATGTCAAACACTCATTAGCCAAGTAACCTTCTGCAATAGATCCTTCAGGATGTGCTCTATTACGCACAAATGACTTCAATGTTAAAAGATACCTGAAAGCAACACATAAGATAACTCATCACTAGGTTTTGAATTTATATATTCTTATTGGTTAAAAGGAATAGTCCATACCTTTCAATAGGATACATCCATCTATATTGCACTGGTCCTCCAACCTTAGCTTCATGCGGTAAATGGATTATCAAATGCACCATTATGGTAAAAAAAGATGGAGGAAAAATTGTTTCTAGCTGGCAAAGTGTCTCAACAACTTGATACTCCAATATATAGCGTAAGAGAATCCACGTTCAACACCTTTGAACATATTTGTCTAAAGAAATTGCAAAGATTAACTAAAACCGAGGTGACTTTATCCGGTAAGGAACCCCTTAATGCAATTGGAAGAAGTTCTTGCATCAACACATGACAGTCATAACTTTTTAACCCAAATATCTTGTGTTGCTTTACTTGCACACAACGTGGAATGTTTGACGAGCATTCATCTGGAGCTTTTACATTCTTTAGAACACTCAAGAAAGCTTCTTTTCCTTCATAGTCATCTGATAACACGCCCTAGGTAAAGTCACCTAGTACTGTTAGGATATGGTTGAGGATGAAGTACACTTCTAATACCCAAATCTTACAAGATCTTTCCGTGCCTTATAATTATCTTTTGATTTTCCTGCTTGATTTAACAATGTACCAAGTATGTTATCACAAACATTTTTCTCAATATGCATCACATCAAGGTTATGACGCAATAGATTATGTTGCCAATAAGGCAAAGTAAAAAAATGCTCTTTTTTTTCAAAGGTTGGGGCTCACCTTCACCAACTTCTAAATCATCCAAATATCTCAAAACTGAATTGCCATTAAGAATTGTAGGTTGATCTCTGAATTCCTGTGTTCCATCAAAGTCTTTTTTGTTAAGCCTCCACTTATGATTAGGGGCCAACCATCGACGATGACACATGTAGCAAAATTTTCTATCATGGTGTAACCACTTTGATGCTGTTTGAAAACCACAACATGGGCAAGCATATTGGCCTTTAGTACTCCACCCAGATAAGTTAGCATATGCTGGAAAGTCATTAATAGTCCACATTACTGCAGCACGAAGTTGGAAGACCTCTTTCTTAGAGACATCAAAGGTTTCAATTCCAGTTTCCCATAACTCTTTCAACTCTTTCACCAATGGTTGTAGGTACACATCAATATTATTTCCAGGAGATTTAGGACCTGGAATGATTAATGACAACATGAAAAAAGATTGTTTCATGCACATCCAAGGTGGAAGGTTGTAAGGAATTAGGATGACAGGCCAAGTGCTATGAGTAATACTCATAGTTTTGAAAGGATTGAACCCATCAGAAGCTAAGCCTAATCGAACATTACGAGTATCAAATGTAAATGTTGGATATCGAGCATCAAATTCAATCCTCAGCCGGATGCCTAAGAGAACCATCCTTTGTTCTACCCTCTGAATGTCATCTCATCAACTCAGCAGTTTTAGAGGATTTGAATAGCCTTTGCAGTCTTGGCTTCAATGGAAACCATCGAAGGATCTTTGCCGGCACTTTCTTTAACTTATTATTCGCTTGCGTTTCATCATTTTTTGATTTCCATCTTGACTCACCACACTTTGGACATACTTCATCTTTGTTATAGTTGTCCCAAAATAATACACAGTCATTAGGACAAGCATGAATCTTCTCATATCCTAAACCCAATCCTGAAATGATCTTCTTTGTCTCATAGTATGACTCAGGCAAAACATTTCCTTCCGGTAAAGCATCTCTCAATAATTCCAATAACATAGAGAATGATTTGTCACTCCAACATGAAGACACTTTAAGTGGTACAAATGCACCATAAAAGATAACTTGGTGAACTTCTTACAATTTGGGGTAAAGCATTTGCTCATTCTCTTTAAGCAATCGATAAACTTGTCAGTATTTTCTCCTCCTTGTTGCGGGTTCCTTTCTTCGTTCCTTTCTTCATTATTGTCGTGGGTTTCTTCTTCCATAGGATGCATTGCAAAAGCATCTTCAAGTAGTCCTTCCATATCATGCTCCATTTCTCTAGGCTCTTCAAACGATCTATTTGAAGTTATAGTAGGCCTTTCACCGTGGAAAATCCACTGTCTATACCCTCGAAGGAACCCTCGGCGTGGATCAGTTAGATGCAAATAGACACTAGTTCTATTATGACGGTGAGTAGCACACTTTTTGCAAGGACAAAATATTTTTCCATCCGCTTCTAAATTTTGAAATGCCAATTCAAGAAACTCATTAACTCCCCGAATATATTCTTCTGTTTTTTTTGTTGGATCACTCATCCAATCTCTAGAATCCATCAGAGTGCTACAATTCAAGATATGTAAAGAAGAAAATAAATAAATAGTAATGAGAACTAGTCCCTATAATTGGGTGAGTGCCAGAATAATCAAAATATGATGATCAAAATATAAAAGACATCAGATACTTTTAAGGTTCAAGTGAAAATGGTCTAATAAAAAAAATAGTAAGTAGTACTTGAACAAACCTAGCATATGTCCTACAAATATAATGATTACTAGGTTTGCAACAAAATAGATGACATTAGTATGATTCCCTTTGTGCTTGCCTCCCTCTCTAACCCCTAGAAATAGATGTATTCAATCTATATGGTTTAGATCCTTGAAATTGTTTCAGCACATCAGCAGTAACCGGATGATTCTTAGTTTTTATAATGTTAATGTCGGTATCTGTGGCGGCTTGTGCTCTAAAATTGTATACGTGGCAATTATTCATAGTGGAGCTAGCTACCATGGCGCTAAGAGAAAAAAAAGAGTGTGGTTTTATTTAATAATCCGAAAACTTTGTATCATGAATGGTTTAGGATTTATAGTTTATGTATGAGAATTATGAACATCTAGATTCTCTATTCTGCATCAAAAATAGCATGGATTAATCATCTAGCTTAAAGATTTCTAGATCTGATTCTATTTTCTGTAAGCCTTTATATCTGTTTTTTAAAGATGCTGAACATGTGAAATATGATTCCTTTCTTGGCTCTTGCTCTCATAATTTTTTTACTTGTGACATTGCATTGAAGCCCTAAGTCTAGCTAATTTGTTATATGTCCAATTGTCAAATACAGGACAACAAAACCCAAGATAAACATCCAGAAATCTCACTTTATGTTTCTAATTAGGAAGAATCAAAGAAATTACGATTTCCATCTGGCAAAACTACTTACTATATATACTTGTGTAAGTTTAGAAGGTTGCTTTTGCAGTAATGCAAATCATAATACTTTGCAAGCACATCAATGACAGATTTTCCTGATTGTCTGATAATTCTGATTAGCTAAGGAAGTTAGATCAGTTAGTTGTTTCACATATGTTGGAATATGAATAAAAAATTATTGAAGATATTCTGATCAAGGTTCTATGATCATATCAAACTGTAGTCTCCACTAATATAATCCATTTCACATGGATGAGGATCGTTATGGATTAGTCGAATTGATCCTTAGTTCTGGATTGTGGACAATCAGAACAACTAATTTCATCAATACCATCAATCACCAAGGCGATTAGGCTGCGTGAACGGCCGCCGTCGCTCGATTAGGACAGTACTGCGGCCGCGCATTGAAGAACAAAGAAGAACGCTAAAGAAGGAGATGAGGATTACCTGAGCCGTTTCAGTGAAAGGACGTCGGAGAAGATCGTCTGAAAAAAGGTCGGCGTCGTCGGAGGATTGCCTTAGCCGCTGTCCCTGAAGCTCGCGATCGGAGGAGCCCTCGCCGCTGAAAAAAGGTCGTCGCGCGGAGGAGCCCTCGCCGCTGTCCGTGATTTAGAATAGGATTGCTAGGGTTTTATTAAAGTAAAAGAAAATATATTTATTAATTAAAAATATTTGAAACCGAATAAATATTAAAAATGGATTATTTCATATTTTTTTAAATATTAAAAACAATTATTTAAAAAACAGATAAAATATAAATTAAAAATGGATTATATAAATTAAAAATGGATAATCTTTTAAAAATGGATTATTTTTCTATTTAATAATGGATTACTTAATATTTTTTTTTGAATTATATAAATTAAAAATGGATTATTTTTCTATTTAAAATATTTGAAACTAGGGATGGCAATTTTCCCCGCGGATTTGGATATCCGCGGGGAAAATCCGAAACGGGGTGGGTTTGGGGAGGTATTATCAGGTTTGGATTTGGGTTCGGGGATTTTTAAAAATCCCCGAAATAAATTGGGGCGGGTATGGGGATGCTATCTCCATCCCCGAACCCGCCCCGATATCTTTAATAATAATAAAATATTAATAATTATTAAAATAATTCAATAATATTAATATTAAAGATGTGTAAAAACCCTAATGAGTATCGCTCACTAGTCACTCGCCGCCTCCCACAAGTTGGAAATCCCATTGTTTTTACAACCATGCTTGGGAAATCCCATTTTTTTTTTAACTTGGAAAAAAATGGATATTTCAAGTGGGGATGGGACGGGGATGGAGATTTACTCCCCGCGGGTTCGGGGACGGGGATTCCCCGATTAAGTAGAG
>JAGFNQ010000386.1:0-68255 GCA_024364735.1 Boesenbergia rotunda
CGCAGCTGGAAACAGGAAATCAAAATACTTCCAACCTCTAATTGAAAAGGCGCGCAAAAAAGCTTCTTGGATGGAATATTAGAGGATTATCTTATGGGGGTCGGTTGACCCTCATTCAAAGTGTGTTACATTCGATCCCCCTATACATTTTACAAGTTCTCATTCACCTTTATCAGTTTTTATCAATTAGAGATGATCTTTGGCAAAATTTTTTTGGGGTTCATCTGTCTCAAACAGGAGGATTCATTGGGAGCCTGGGTGGAAGCTTGCAAACCCAAATCTGAAGGAGGTCTAGGCCTAAGGAAATTATCTGATATTGCTACAGCAAATGCTATGAGGCTTTGGTTTAGATTTAGAGAGCAAAGCACACCTTGGGCAATGTTTCTTAATAAACTGTACTGTAACAGGAAACATCCAAATGTGGTATCGATAAGCTGGAAATGCTCTCCTTTTTGGGCGTAGATTGATCAAAGTTCAAGTTTAGCAGAGAAGAACATTGGTTGGATCATTGGACAAGGAGAGATTAGCTTTTGGTACGACAATTGGTTGGACAAAGAGCCTCTATATCAAAGGTTGACTAAAGTAGTTAACCCAATTCCAAAATTAAGATTTTGGGATGCTCAGGGCTGGAATGTGAATAAGCTGAGAGAGATAGTTCCGGCTAATATTATGGAAATATTCTAGAGATTGTGATTCCTAATATGGAGGAGGTTTAACTCACGCAGGGGCCTCCTTATTGCCTTAGATACAATTATTTGGAAGCCGTCTTGTAATGGAAGTTTTTCTCTAAAAACTGCGTGGAATTGTACTAGAGATACACACCCAATTGCCACGAACTGGGATGCTTGTGGAGTAAGCTGCTGCTTCCGAGTATTTCAGTTTTCATATGGCGTTTTTTGAGGAATCGCTTACCTGTGGATGACATTTTACAAGGAAGAGGAGTGCATTTAGCCTCTAGATGTCTTTGCTGTGATTCTTTGGAGACATGGGACCATTTATTTTTTAGCAGTTTTTGTTGCCAAAGAGGTATGGTTTCACTTTCGCAGATATTTGGGGTTGATAGATTTCTACTCTTTGATAGCTGGAGATTAGGTGCTTCTTGGGCAAGGGACGGTCATGTTAAGGAAGCTATCCCTTCTTGATTGTGTGGTTTCTATGGGAATGCTAGAAATGAAGCTAAACATCAAGGAATAAAGACAATTGCAGGAAAAATCATATGGAAAATTAAAAATTATTTACATTTTAGGCATGATTTCAGGTCTGATAAAACAACATCACTGGAAAAATTGTAAAAGCATTGCTCAAACTCTGGGTTTCCAAGTATCTATTAGATCAACCATAATGATTTCGGCTGTATATTGGAGGAAGCCGAAATTAGGTTCTTTCAAACTCAACACAGATGGTTGCTCTAAAGGGAATCCAGGACTTTCCTCTTATGGTGTCATAATCAGGAATCATGAAGGACTACCCCTACAAACTAAATGTGGCTTGATTGGTATTGGTACAAATATTAGAGCAGAGTTGAAAGCAATACTTGTAGGGCTAGAATTATGTGTGGAAAATTTTTGGTTCCCTCTTTGGCTTGAATCCGATTCAATGCTTGCTCTGAATATGCTTAAATCTGCTTGTTTCCCATGGGATTTACGCAATCTGATTCTTAAGAGCAAGATGATAATACGGAAGTATCAGGTAAAATGTACTCATGTGTACAGGGAAGCAAATGCGGCAGCGGATCATATTGCAAATCAAGCTTTCTTATCACCCCAACCATAGAAAGTGGGAGGACGCAATAGATAAATCACTCTTTGGCATTTGTAAGCTTGATAGGATTAATTTGCCTTATATTAGATTCTCAAAGAAAAAGCTCTGGAACTCTGATAAAACTGATCAGGATTCCCTATTTGCGCAGCTGTAGTGCTGAGAAATAATTGGATATTTCAATGATAACTTTGGTCAAGAATCTGCTTATTGTAAGTTGAGGTTTTAACCTCCTTTTAATTGCTGAAGCTCGGAACTGAGGACTACTTCAGTTTTTTGTGTGCTGATTTTCTGACTGAGGTCCACATCTAATTCTTGATATATTTGGGTTTCATACTTCAGTTTCAATTATGTTTTTGCTTATAACTATCAGAAAATTAGCGGCTACTTCTCAAAAACTCAGACCTTATATTCTCGCTGAGCTTCGAAAAGAGAAGCTTTGTTATCTTTGAATTTCTAAGAAGTAGTTTCTAACCTCCTGCTGTACTGGAAATATTCCTTTATGCTTCGGAAAGAGAAGATCCCTATATATATTGATGGCTTTCTCTAGTTTGGAAGGAGATCTCTATTAACTATAAAGAAGAAACTTATTGGAAATCCCTGGAAATATTTCCTCAATTTGCAGATACGTTCATCTACACTTCTTAATTCAATTGATTTTCTTTTAGTTGAAGTAGCTTATATGTCTTCTCTATGGCTTATTTGTTTCTATTGTAATGAATGTTATAAACCTAGTTATTACTGCTTAAAGCATGCTCTTCCTGAGTATATCTCTGGCAGGAACTCAGCATTTCTCTTTGCTGCTGCCGAGGATGTGCTTGCATTTCTCGTGCAATTATTGCTGATCAATATGTTTGCTCCTTTATTGGTTTTCTATGGCTATGAAGATCCTTACATCTACTGGAAGAACCTGTGATTCCAATTGCTAGCTTAAAGCTACCTTGTCTTCATTCCTGTATAATTGATCTGGAAAAGACACTGAATAATTTGAAAGCTTGGAAAAGTCACAAGAGCCCAGCCATGCACAGAATGATCCAACGGCAATTCGAAGCAGGATGTATAATCTACATAATTACTTCTGAAATCTGATATGCTTGATGAGAGAGTGCAAAATTTGCGAGCAGCATTCTAATACAAACACAGTGGTCTGATGAAATAATCTTGATGAATACATGCTATTTTAGGATGTGACAAAATGGATTCCCTATAAGGTCACAAGGCTGGTTGCTGAAATTTATGAAGATCTGTTGTTCTGCCGGTCTGTTCACAGTACTATGATGCTCATGCTGAATATAAGATAGAGCAAAGATGAATGCAGCCTGTTTATTCTGGGCGTGATTGCTCAAACTGACATTTGGTCGAATGGTTTTATTGCAGTCAGCAAATGATGGATGCTTCATTGTAAAAGGTGCAAGCTAAGATATTAACTGGTATCCTCAAAGGATTATGAATATGCCAAAGTGGAACATTATTGTTGGGGATATAAACAATATTAAATGGCTACACCACATGGAAATATTTTTAGTCAATTTGTTGGTGTTCCAAATTGTAAATCAACTTGTTCTCTATAATTCTATATTAGAAGGTTAGGTTTGGCCCCCCTTCTAATATGGATTTCTTTCTTCTTGAAATAAAATTCTTCTATTAGTTTAAAAAAAAAGAAAAGAAAATCGAGACCCTCATGTTTAAGGGTTTCGGCCACCATGATTTACAGGTCTATAATTATGCTAAAAATTATGATAATGTTATTTAATATTCCTTTATGATGTGTAGATGTTAAGTATGATTTTTGGGAATTTTTAGAGTACCCTAGGACACCCTAGGGTTTCGGCCAACATGAAAGAAACAAAACTAAGAACCCTCATGTTTAAGGGTTTCGGCCACCATGATTTACAGGTCTATAATTATGCTAAAAATTATGATAATGTTATTTAATGTTCCCTTATGATGTGTAGAGATTAAGTATGATTTTTGGGAATTTTTGGAGTACCCTAGGACACCCTAGGGTTTCGGCCAACATGAAAGAAACAAAACTAAGGGAGTGTTTGGGAGAGCTTTTACTTCTTGAAAAGTGATTCTTGTAGTGATTATCTTGAAGTTAGTAAGAAGCTAAAGCATGCAGTATTTGGAAATAGAAGTCAAAAGCTGATACAAGGTAAAGTTTGAGTGTTTGGTGAATAATCACTTTTAAGCTTAATTTTTAATTAAATGACAATAATATCCTTAAACTATCAAAATTAATTTTTTTCAATTATCTAAATATAATTTTGATACATGATCTATAATATTTTATATATTTAATATTATATTATAAATATTATATCAAAATTATTTTTTTAATAATATATATATTTAAAAAAATATAAAGTTAATAAAAATATAAAAAATAATAAAATAATAAAATTTATATAAATTTATACAAATATGTATAAATTTTTTTGAAAATATAAATTATATAAAAATATAAGATTTTATTTAAAAATGTGATGGTAATTATGTAAAATAATAAATTTATTAAGGGTATAAATGTCAACTTTTAATTCTACACCATAAGCAAAAAAGCAGAAGCAGAAAAAAGCATCAAATTGTTGCTTCTAGCTTTTGAGTAAAAGTTGCTGAAGTTAAAGCAGAATCTGGCATTCCCAAACACTCAAAAGCACTTTTGCATGGCTAGAAGCTAAAAAGCAGTAAGCAGAAGCTCTCCCAAACACTCCCTAAGAACCCTAAGTTTAAGGGTTTCGGCAACCATGATTTACAGGTCTATAATTATGCTAAAAATCATGATAATGTTATTTAATGTTCCCTTATGATGTGTAGAGGTTAAGTATAATTTTTGGGAATTTTTGGAGTACCCTAGGACACCCTAGGGTTTCGGCCAACATGAAAGAAACAAAACTAAGAACCCTAAGTTTAAGGGTTTCGGTCACCATGATTTAAAGGTCTATAATTAAGACAAAAATCTTGATAATGTTAATTTATGTTCCCTTATGATGTGTGGAGGTTAAGTATAAATTCTGGGAATTTTTGGATTACCCTAGAGACCCCATATGTTTCGGCCAACCTCAAGGGCCCAAGGGTTAGGGTTGAGCCTTTAACTTCAAGTATATGTTTATGTGTTTCCATGATAAGTATGATAAGTATATGTTCAGGATATGAATGATGCCATGATAAGAATGATAGGGTTATGATCACGATAAAAATGATGCTATGATATGTTAGGTTCATGATATGAATGATGTCATGTTAAGTATGTTATGTTTATGTTTAAGAATGAGGATGATGCCATGTTTAAGAATGAAAATGATGTCATGTTAAGTATGTTATGTTTATGTTTAAGAATGAAAATGATGCCATGTTTAAGAATGAAAATGATGCCATGTTAAGAATGAAAATGATGCCATGTCTAAAAAAAATGAAAGTGAAGAATGAAGTTAAGGTTCATGCCTTTAAGGCATAATGATGATGTTAAGTATGATGAATGAATGAATATGCTATGAATGATGATGAATGAAAGATGATGCTTATGTCTTTAAGGCATAAATATGCTAAGACGGCACGGTCGATGGTCGACGGTACGACGGTCGTGAGGACCAGTAAATGGGCCGGTAGACAGGTCGAGCCGTAACAAGTTATGCTATGTTAAAGATGCCATGAATGTCATATGAATGATGAAGCATGAAAAGTATTTTACTTTATGTATGGGCTTGTACCGGACCGAAGTATGGGTCCAAGGGATGGGCACCTTAAGAACGCCCCGGTTTTGGACTACCGTAGCTGTCCACGGTTCTAGCACTACCGGAGCTGTGCAACAGGGATGGGCACCTTAAGAACGCCTCGGTTCGGGGACTACCGACTATGCTGTCCTTACCCTAGTAGGTTGGGGCTCACGACCTCGGACTTGCTAGGGATGCGCGCAATGATGTATGTATGTGGTACAAGCCGGGGACCCCAAATGATGTTATGATGATTATGTTTAAGCAATGAAAAGTATGTTTTAAAAGTTAAGCATCCTTATGTATATGCATTCCACTCATGCATCCATTCATGTTATGCATTATGCTATGTTGATAAGATTTTATGCTTACGTTTCATGTTAAGAAGTATGCATGAGAATGAATGAATTATGTCATGCTTAGAATGTTCACTATGTTTATGATTTATGCCATGAATTATGTCATGCTTAGAATGTTCACTATGTTTACGATATGCCATGAATTATGCCATGCTTAGAATGTTCACTATGTTTATGATTTATGCCATGAATTATGCCATGCTTAGAATGTTCACTATGTTTACGATATGCCATGAATTATGCCATGCTTAGAATGTTCACTATGTTTATGATTCATGCCATGAATTATGCCATGCTTAGAATGGTCACTATGTTTACGATATGTCATGAATTATGCCATGCTTAGAATGTTCACTATGTTTATGAATTGTGCCATGAGAATGAATGAATTATGCCATGCTTAGAATGTCTATGATGTTTATGTTTATGCCATGTATCATGCCATGCTTAGAATGTTACTATGTTTATGTTCATGTCATGCTATGTATACGATAAGTGATGCAAGATGTTATGTTCTAAGTAGAGCACCAAGTATGTTAATGTTTTATGTGCTCATTATGAGATGATGAATGATGGATGGTTTTGTGAGTAGGAAAGAGTCTTACTAAGCCTGTGTGCTTATAGTCTTATTTCCTTATACCGCAGATCATTCAAGGGGATAATGAAGGAAGCAGCAGGAGGGCAAGAACGTATGTGTGACGTAGTGACTTGGCCCAGGAACTATATGTTTACTTATGTGTTTGAATAATGACTTATGGAACCTTATGATATGATGTTATGTGAGACATGATAGGATGCTTAAGTTCAAAGTTAATATGCTAAGGTTCCCATGTCAATAAGTTAAGAATGGTAACAGGGCATGTATAAGTTAAGTTATTCCGCTGTCTTATGATGTCTACATGCCCTAAGCATGTTAACGTAACGCCGCTTAGGAAAAAAAAAAGCGGGCGTTACACCAATTCCCTAAGGTTGAGAGAGAGCTTTCAACGGAGGATAGAGTAAAACTCTCTTCTTTATTGCCTCCTTGAAAGTCCTTTCAGGTGGTCGGATAGATGCAGAATCCAATTGTAAGTTTTATGAAAATCTGCACACCCAACAAAAAAGCACAACTCCCAAACACAAGTAAGATAAGAAAGGACAAGAATTATATCAAGTTTAACTGTGCATGAATTAAAAAATGAATTACATCCTACAAGATCAATGGAGGTACCTCTATTAAATTTTCTGAAAGATCATCAAGAATACTAACCTTGCATTGCTGAGGGTTACCTAAAAATTTCAAACAAGTGAATGTGATTTCATCAGGTTCTTATAGTGGCTCTAACTCTGGCTCTAATGGTGGTGTTGATTCTTGAGGCTTTGCTTCCCTTGCATAAATCCCTATACATGTATCCTCAACCATTTCAATTCTAACTTTTCCAGTTGGTTGAGTAAGCAAAGAAGGTGATCCTTAGGATGTGTCTTCTAATTCATGGGTCCCTACACTTACATCCACCATATCAACTTCATCAAACACGTTGAAGAGTCCACTTATTTCAATACCATCCATCCAACTATTCACATTGATATCCGCCCCATCATGGCTTCATCAGCAAATATATATGAACTATCTTCATCATCTTCGGGGGCTTCAATAAGAACATTGGCTAGTGTGGATGGAAATACACCAAGGGTTCTGTCCTTGTCGTAAGTACCATAAACTACATCAAGGTCATGCAAGGCAATGAAAGAGCCATGGAGAGATGTAAAGTCAGAATCAGTATCTCCATTAGTTTCATATAGTGTCTGTAGGAACCAAGTTTCCTGTTGCACTAAGAGCTCTTCAGAATCTTGCATTATGGTCTTCATCTGATTAGGGGTAAGAGTTTCTTCATCTTAGAGTTCTTCCCAGAAAGCAAGCTCATCATGTTGAGATTAATGTGGCCCAACTAGTGATGAATCATCTTGGAATTCTGATAAACTCTAGAATTCTTGTAAAAATTGCTCAACACTTTACATGCTTCTGTAGTCAAAATATTGATGATCCATCCAATCCTGATTGTAGTACTGAAGTGGATCAAGAACAAGCTATTATGGTTGGAAATACTCATGTTGCTGAGAACTTTGTTGAGGTTGAAATAAACTCTGAAGTTCTGTATGACTGTTAACAACTCTTTAGAATAAGTGGCATATTGCAGCTCAGTGGGTCATGCTTCCACATTCTCTATATAGGTACTCATACATATCAACATCTAAATCATCATTCTCAATTGACATTGCACATTGGGAGGTAGAAATCCGAAAGATATGGGTGTGTAGAAATCGCTCAAAGGCATGTTACTCATAGCTCGTGAGATCGAATAAGGAAAAACTATTAAAAATATAGAAATTAAAAACAAGTAACGAAATGGTGTCTAGACTAGTTAATTTTCTTATCAACTAATGTTAATATGAACAGTACGCAGGCGCCAAAAACTTGATTGTGTATCCGCAAGTGAACGGAAACGTCGTCAAGCAATAAAATATCGATCCACAAAGACTGTTGATTAAGCACTAGTCGATTAGGCAAGGGCTAGCTATCTAGACTTCTTTGGGTCATAACAGAGAAAAGCTTTCTAGAGAGGTAGGAGAGAAAGAGAGGAGAAGAATGTTAGGATGTTTTCTATAAGCCTAGCTTTTGCATGAACATCTATTCTGGAATAAGAATCACAGTGGTCATGTATTTACATTTTTATATTTGTTATATATATGCAGATGTCCATTACTTCACATTGTAGATAACATGGTGTGTGATGTCACACAGAAGATCATGTTATCGGTTCCTTGTAAAGTATAAGTAGTAGCTCACAACCAAGATGGATTTGGACAAACTATTGGAACGATTGTAGTGTAATTTGGTATTAGTCTATCTTGACTATAGAATTACACTAGTGCACTTTGTGTGTATTGAACAGGACCGTTTTGAGGTTGTTTGATTTATACTGACTATATAATCGAGCAAGACCTCAGTTATTATGTATGTACATGCTCTTAATCCCGATATAATAACGAACACATATACTTAGTATTTATTTCTTTAATTTACCAATGGGTGAGATTTATTCGTTAAATCAATAAGCCCGATAAATTAGGAAATAATATTATTTATATGGTGTTTCGTTGGTTATAGAAGGAAACCGTGTCCTAATTATTTAGGTTGATGATGTCCCCTTGAGGAGCTCATAAGGATTATCATGAAAACCCTGCAGGTGGACTTGCTCTGACATGATAATAAAGTTGAGTGGTACTACTCTTGGAGTTATATGTTAATAATTGAATTGTCAATAATTCAATTAATTAATGGACATACGATATCTTAAACACGGAGAGATAATATACTCATAATAGGAAGGAGACCATATGCTAATATGGGGTCGGTGCGGTAGTTCAATAATAACCCTTTAGTGGATCGGGTTATTATTAATGGATTTAAGTTGGTTTTCAAGTTGAAAACAGAAAACATAAAATTCCATTAGGAGGCCATAACCGACTCCTTCTTTTGGTCCATATTGTAGACTATATAAACCCTCTTAAGCCGTCTATTATAAAAGGGATGAGAAACCCTATTCTGTTTTTTTTTCCAGGCGTGCAGTGTACCTTGTCTTGAGGCGGCTAGGTCACACAGCGAAAGAAGGAGGAAGAAGAAGGGTGAGCAGCGGCTGCGATTCTTGGAAGATCGTCGCTCACACGATGTCCAAGAAGAGGATAGGAATTCAATAGAAGATTGAGAGGTATATCTAGTATCTGTTTCCTATTCCGTTGTAGTTGTATTCGTATTCTTCCTGGATCCTGAATCAAACACAAGAACCGGCGATCGAAAGGCTTCATCGAACAGAACCGCTACAGATCGATCTGCACAGGTCTGATCGATCAAGTGATCGATCAGGCACAGTCCGATCGATCAGGCGCTTGATTAATCGAACAACTTGTTTATTCAAGCGATTACTTGATCGATCAAAGCCAGGTTGATGAAACAGGTCGTTCAGGAAGCTTTATGTCCCTGTACAGATCAATTCTGTACATAGAATTCAATCCGGGGAAATAGGGTGGAATCCCTGCTGAGGCAATCTGTGGTCCGGAGTGACCATGTGTTTTGATGTTTAGGCAAAGGGTTTAAGTTAGGTTTACCCTTGTGTATTTGATATGTGTATGTGAGTGTGCAGGATGTGCAGGTTACACATATTGGCTTAGTTGGACGGCCTCGATACGGTGAAGGGTGGTATGGAGACAAGCGCGGGCTTGTGTGCGCACTTGAGGGACTATGGAGAGAAGGGACGATGAGCTGAGGGGCACGGACTTCGAGACATGCGTGAAGGATGGCATGGAGGCAAGCTGGAGGCTTACGTGCATCCGAGGGGCGGGAGTCGAAGATAAAGAGGGCGCAAAGGCAATAGTCGAGGCTGCTGATGAGGAGTCAGTTGAGTCGTGAGGGTACGAGTGTTGTGTGATTGTACTCGGGAAATCCTAGGGTTCGAGTGCTGAGAGAAGTGTACTCGGGAAGGGAAACCCTAGGTGTGTGAGTGGACCAGTCAACTACCATTGGGGCAGTCAACTGATAAAACTCATAGAAGGCAGTCAGCTCTAGACCAGTTGACTGCCCTGGGAGCAGTCGACTGGTAGCGGATGGTGAGTTGGCTGAAAATTCGAACGTTGGGGTTGCAACGGTTGATTTTCAGTGGGACCAGTCGACTACCCTGGGAGCAGTCGACTGGTGGCGAGGGTTTTCAGCCTTAGTCCTATTTAAGAAGACTTTGTGTTGGCTGAAAGGTTTGACAAATTTGGTCTTGGTTAAAGGCCAAATAGTAGTCTTGGTGCTCAGAGATTGTCGAGGTTCTGTGGCGTGGTTTCTCCACTCACAAGGAGCGACAAGGGCTAGCCGGAGGTTATCCGGGGAGTGATCCACCGAAGGATTCATTGATTAGTCACCCTTAGGGGGATACCAAGTAAATCTTCTTGTTAGCATTGTTTTCTTATTGTTTATTGTTTTGTTTGTATTTCCGCTTGCGCAACTAACAATCTTGTAGAAGAAAGCCGAAAATTTCTATTCACCCCCCCTCTAGCAACGCACTCAATCTAACAGGTGGTATCAGAGCGAAGGACCGCTCTTATTGGACTAATCGCCAAAGGAGCAAAAGCTAGAGGAGAAAACAATGGAAGATAAGTTGGGGGATGGCATCTACACTCCACCGCCCTACGACCATGAAGATTTCGCATATTGGAAAGCAAGAATAGAGACATGGTTCAGAATGGAGTGGGATCTTAGGGTTGCTCTTGAAGAACCATTCGAAATTCCGAAGGATAAGCATGGCAAGAAGCTTAGGCCTAGATATTGGAATCAAGAGCAACAAGATCAATCATAGGCGAATAAGAAGGTAATTGAAATATTAGTTAATATTTTGCCTAACAATATTTTGAGTGATGTAGGTAAATATGAAAATGCACATGAATTGTGGATCAAATTAGAAGAAATTCATAAAAACCCTACACAAGATCAAGAGGCCAAGGAGATGAGTCAAACGGGTCAAGAAGAAGAAAAGAAAAAGGAAGTGTCAATTTCTTCAAGTGACGTAGAAGAATTAAGTGAAAAATCGTCAACTTCCTCAAGAGAAGAAGAGGAAGTATCAACCTCAAAAATTGAGGGGAGGAGAGACCCTCATCTATACCGG
Organism: Boesenbergia rotunda; assembly: GCA_024364735.1. Taxonomy (NCBI): domain Eukaryota; kingdom Viridiplantae; phylum Streptophyta; class Magnoliopsida; order Zingiberales; family Zingiberaceae; genus Boesenbergia; species Boesenbergia rotunda. The sequence goes on from JAGFNQ010000386.1 coordinate 11,515, forward strand.
AACAAGAGAAAGCATCCACTTCATCCAAGGTTGAAGAAGAAGTCAACCTAGCCTCCACCTCCACCAAAGCAAAGACCAAGGATCATATCATATGCTTTGGGTGCAATGAAAAGGGGCACTACAAGGACAAGTGTCCAAAGGATAAGAAAAAGGAGGTACACTCTAAACCTATCTCAATTCAATTAACTTCTAACATGAGTTGTAGGAATGAGGAAGCTCAAAAGAAAAGAGAGAAGATTCGATGCTTTACATGTGGAGAGCTAGGGCACTACCACACCAGGTGCCCAAGAAAAGGAGAGTTAAAGAAATTGGGACACTTGAGAAGATGGGAGAAAGAGGAAAGGAAGAAAAGAAGCCCATATCATGGAGGAACTACAAGGGTAAGGGAGGTAATTCCTAACCTTGAGGTAAAATGTAATTCAAATTCAAGTTCCTCTATGCATGTTAAAAATAGTACAAATTATTCATCCATGCATGCTAGAATCAATGAAAATTGTTTGCTTGTGCATAATCATGGTTTTAAATATAATGATAGGAATTGGGTTAACAAGGTAGATCAAAACCCTAGGAAAAGCATGCATCATGATAAGCCTAGGACCTTTGTACCTAAGGATCAAGGCATTAATCCCAAGAAGGGGAGACACATGCTTAGAAAAATGGGTAGGTCTAGGAATGTCCAAAGTGGACATATGGATTCTAGGGTTAAAGGCCTAGAAAGGGAAAATCAAGCCTTAAGGGCAAGACTTGATACATTGGAAAAGACCCTAGAAAGATTCAAGGTTAGATCAAAGGGCTTAGATATGGTGTTGGGTAGCTTAAAACCCAACTATGATAGATCAGGGTTGGGATACCGGTCTAAGGTCTCCAATGCCTAGGGAAAGAGATATGCTGGGAAAGCATATGATTATGGCAAGAAGGAGAAGTCCAAGGATGGCAAGGGGGTGTCATTCAAAGGGAAAGAAAATGACTTAACCAAAGACAAAGTGTCTAAGGTTAAGAGGGTTCATTTTGTAGGCCAAGAATCACCGGGGGCTCACCGGTGTGGCCTAGTGTGGATTGAGTCACCTAGGGAGGTGGCCAAGGCTAAGAGCTCAAGGGGGAACTCTAGGAGCCTTTGGGGTTCATAGTAAATGAATCTCAGGAAATTTTCTCCTAGGAAATTAGATGAAATGTGTCAAAGGGATTGGAAGACTAGGGTAAGTCTGAATCCTAGGGAATTGACACATTAAAAGGAGCTTAATGGAGAAAAAGGTGAAAATAGGCTTATATTTGGCAAAATTAGGTTTTAATGTGTGAATACCATATAATTCAGTGATAGAAATGAATTATGATCAAGTATAAGAAGATACATTGAGGAGAAGTCACAATTAGGACTTTTGGAGGAGTTTAAATGATATAATTTAGGAAGAGTTGAGTTTCGTGTCAATCTTGGGATCTGGAGTACATTGATTTGGAAACATATTTTTTCCAAGTAGGCATAGGCTCCACAAATCACCCCACAAAATTTTAGATTTTTTGGAGATTTGTGAAATTATTTAGGCATTTCTGAAATTGGGCTGAAAAACTTAAAATTCAGGTATCAGTCGACTGCCCTGGGGGCAGTCTACTGATCTCAACCCAAAAACCTTCTGTAAGTTTTTCCAGTCGACTGCCCCAGGGGCAATCGACTGATCCATAAGGGTTAGACAAAAGAGGTATATTGGATAATAGGATATAACCTTAAAATTTAAACTCTTGATTATACTCCTTAAACAAAGGTTTGCCTCATGGTTTAATGGTGATTATATGAAATCAGGTCATATGGATAATTTAAGGAAGATTGATAAGTGGATATTTATCTAGGGTTAAGAGATAAGAAGAAGGAGATTTTTATCATATTTAGGACACATAAGAAAAAGGAGAGTTATGGACAATTCAATGTGTCAAATTATAATGGTTAGCCTTGGCAAACACATGGAATTATAGATGGAATTGAAAGCTGATACCAAATGCCAAACCTTTTAGGAAAATAAAGGATGTATCAAAAGTCAAGCACATTTGTGGGTTTCATAGACTCATATTTTTCTAGGATAGGGTATATCCTAGCAAATGTGCTTACAAACTCTTAGATTGTTCAAGTTTTTGTTGAGTTCTTTTTGGCACTAGGGATAAGGTTGCTTGGGGGCAATCCTTTAATGGTGTCCAAGGGGGAAAAACTTAACTTAGTATGATGGTGTTAAGTTGGATAGAACTTAACCTTGGAAAAATTGAAAATTGGGAGAAGGCATAGGTTAAGGGGGAGGTTGCCTCCTAGTTGCCTTTTTCATAGGAAATTTTTGGGTTTTGTATCAAACTTGGGAATGGTGATAGATACTTGGGTGAATGTATTTTTTCCAAGTAGGTATGGGTACCACAAACCTCTCCACAAAATTTGGAAATTTTTTGAGGTTTGTGGAATTTCTGGCGCATTTCTGAATTTGGCCAGAAAAGCTGATTTTCAGAGTATCAGTCGACTACCCTGGGGGCAGTCGACTGGTCAAGGCTAGTGTGGGTATCCAGCAGCTGATGTGTGTCCAAATGATGAAAAACAAGTGTATGGGGGGGTTAGTACACTGTGTTTAGGATCATTAGGGATTAAAAGATCCAATAATTGGGATATTGTTGGAGTCTTTTTGATGTTAGGCAAAGGGGGAGAAGTGTTGGGTTTAATTTGGGAAATCAAACACGCCTTTGCGGGAAACCCTAGGTTTATGGGGAGCTGAGATTAAGGGGGAGCATGGTTGCTCTATTCTTGGCGTAAGGGGGACCTGGGAGAGGTTCTTAAAAAGCCTTTGTAAGTCCAATGTAGGGAGAGCTTTAGAGAAGCATTAAAAAGCACGTTTTGGTGAAAAAGTCCTAACATGGAGGGTTAGGTGTGGAAAATTCCTAACTTGGGAAGTTAGGTGTGGGATGCCTTGGGATAGGATCCATACATGATTGCATTTGCATATACATTGGCGGTGCTAGTCCAAGGGGGAGTCTTGGCAGTGTAAGTCCAGTTGTTTGTTTAGCATTGTTTTTGCTACTTATTACTATTTATTTTCCCTAAATTAAACGTATTGCTAAACATCAAAAAGGGGAGATTGTTGAGGCAATCTATGGTCCGGAGTGACCAAGTATTTTGATGTTTGGGCAAAGAGTTTAAGTTAGGTTTACCCTTGTGTATTTGATATGCGTATGCGAGTGTGCAGGATATGCAGGTTACACATATTGGCTTAGCTTGTAACGACACGGTCCCTCAACCCGCGGGCAAATCAACATTTGGCGGCCCAACAACCTGGCCCCACGGCCCAACAATTTGGCGGCCAAATCAACATTTGGCGGCCCAACTATGTCGTCGACCAACAACCGATGTCGACGACCAACAACCGTGTCGTTACTCACTAGGTCTTTCCACCCCTGGCCAGTGGATTTTTGCCTTCCTCAGGATTCGAACTCTAGACCTCTAGGATAAGTACTAGAGTTTATAAATCCTGATACCAATTGAGCCAACCTGGCCCCTCGGCCCAACAACCTGGCGGCCAAATCAACATTTGGCGGCCCAACTATGTCGTCGACCAACAACCGATGTCGACGACCAACAACCGTGTCGTTACTCACAAGTACTTCCCACCCCTGGCCAGTGGATTTTTGCCTTCCTCAGGATTCGAACTCTAGACCTCCAGGATAAGTACTAGAGTTTATGATTCCTGATACCAAGTGAGCTGCAGCTCACTTGGTATCAGGATTCATAAACTCTAGTACTTATCCTGGAGGTCTAGAGTTCGAATCCTGAGGAAGGCAAAAATCCACTGGCCAGGGGTGGGAAGTACTTGTGAGTAACGACCGGCCAAGAGGTTGCCAAAGGGACCGCCAAATGTGATTTGGCCGCCCAAGGGGCCGAGGGCCGCCAAGTGGGCCGCCAGTTGGGCTGCCCAAGGGACCAAGGGGCCGGGTCGTTACATAGCTGGACGGCCACGGTACGGTGAAGGGTGGCATGGAGACAAGCCGTAGGCTTGTGTGCACACCTGAGGGACTATGGAGAGCAGGGACGATGAGCTGAGAGGCGTGGGCTTCGAGGAATGCATGAAGGATGGCATGGAGGCAAGTTGGAGGCTTACGTGCATCCGAGGGACGGGAGCCGAAGATGAAGACGGCGTGAAGGCAATAGTCGAGGTTGCTGATGAGGAGTCAGTTGAGTCGTGAGGGTATGAGTGTTGTGTGATTGTACTCGGGAAATCCTAGGGTTCGAGTGCTGAGAGAAGTGTACTCGGGAAGGGAAACTCTAGGTGTGTGAGTGGACTAGTTGACTGCCATTGGGGCAGTCGACTGATAAAACTCACAGAAGGCAGTCAGCTCTGGACTAGTTGACTGCCCTGGGAGCATTCGACTGGTAGCGGCTGGTGAGTTGGCTGAAAATTCGAACGTTGGGGTTGCAACAGTCGATTTTCAGTGGGACCAGTCGACTACCCTGGGAGCAGTCGACTAGTGGCGAGGGTTTTCAGCCTTAGTCCTATTTAAGAGGACTTCGTGTTGGCTGAAAGGTTTGACGAATTTGGTCTTGGTTAAAGGCCAAATAGTAGTCTTGGTGCTCAGAGATTGTCGAGGTGTTGTGGCGAGGTTTCTCCACCCACAAGGAGCGACAAGGGCTAGCCGAAGGTTATCCGGGGAGTGATCCACCGAAGGATTCTTGGATTAGTCACCCTAGGGGTGGATACCAAGTAAATCTTCTTGTTAGCATTGTTCTCTTGTTTTTCATATATTTTTGTTTGTATTGTGCTAACCTCTTTATAGAGAAAATATCGAAAAAGTATTATTCACCCCCCCCCCCCTCTAGCAACACACTCGATCTAACAATCCCAACGTCAACAAAGAAGAGAAAAGGGATAAAGAGAGAGATATCTTAGGTCCTTGGGGAAGGGACAGATGGGTGGAATCTAGGATTTCGATTTGGCTATAATGCTAGTTGATGCTCTATGTATTGTTCATAACCTAATTTCCATGTCTATGTCCTTGTAGAGATCCTAACTATGTACCGGTGTTAGCCCTGCAGAAGCGCATCAGAGTGCTTCCTCCTTTAGCATCCAATGACATTAAGTAGAATAAATAACCTAGAGAACAAGTAAAGGTTGACCTCTGTCATAGGCTCCCCGGTCATACATTTCTAGATTAAAATAGACACTTCCTAACACGAGATAAGGAAAAACTCATTAGGTGATGTTAGCTAATCTCTTGTAAGGGATTGATCTTCATTTCAAGGCAATGCTCGAGATGTCCGATTGAAAAGATACCCTTGTCACGGAGGGATCCCCTATCATACAATCTCGGACACTCCGTCTACGTGGCGGCCAAACTCTCAAAATTACATGCATTCATTATTCACATATTTCCATAAACACATGGTAGGCAATATACATATAAAACAAGCATGACATTTCATTAAATAAGGAAAATGCATCAATACATAGTTTATACAATATCATCACATCCTAGCTGCTCCCTACATCCTAGATTAGAGAACTACTCCATCACAAGAAGAATAGAAGGAGGTAAATAAAGCTTTCTGCAACCCTAGAGCAAGTATGGAGAGGAAAGAGAGTTTATCCTTGAAGTGTGGTCTTCTTGAAGGTCATTCTTGCTACGGAGGTGGACGGTGTCGAGGATGTGGCGGCGCAACTTTAGGGTCTGCATTAGAGGGTAGAACCCTTCCCTAAGGACCTAGGGAAAACCCCTAGGTCAAATAATGGCCCAAGATCCAAAAGATCCCTTCACAACGAGAAGAGCCCCCCCCCCACCCCCCGCTTTGTTAATTTGAGAAAGAAGGGGGCACGGGAAATGGCCTCGTCATGCCCCTTTCGCCAAGGTTGGCACAGTCGGTTGTGGGACCTGGGTATTCCAGCACAACCCAGCTATGCTAGATTAGGTGAGGATGGCATGGCCTGGACACGACCATGCTTGGTTGGCATGGCCTTGGCTGGAAAAGGGGGGGCACGGGTTGTGTCATGGGGGATGCCCTGGCTATGGCTACCTGCACGGCCATGCCAGGGGGCACGACTATGTCTGAAAACCTGCACAGGTCGTGCTAGGGGGGCATGACCCAATCTTGTCAAGCCCTCCGGCTCTCATCTTGCTCCTTTTTGTACCCTTTTTTCTCCAAATCGCTCCCTGAAAGCAAAAAATGAAAAAAGAAGTAGATCTTTAAATAAAAAGAAGGAAAAGTAGCGAAGTCATACAAAATAGGGTATAATAACATAAAATAGAACCGAGAAAAGCAAGTAAATAAGCGTGAAAATAAGGATAAAAAGTATCAAATCTACACTCATCATGAAACTATGTATTTGATATTCTTAGACTAGGGCCAACTGCCTTCCTTTTCTGAACATGGTATTTTATCTCGTTGCCGCCCCAAGGGATGGTGCTCTTTTCCATGCAACTGGAGATCATCCAACATGTAACATATACTTTTAACAACAAAAGAATCATTAGTGTCCTTAGATAAAATAAAATCCAATTTTTCCTCACCGACACCTAAAGATAACTTATGATTTCTAACATCAATTATAGCCTTGGCGGTGGCAAGGAAAGGCCTACCAAGAATTATTGGGATGTTCGGGTCTTCCTCTATATCTAAGACCACGAAGTCCATAGGGAAAATGAAACTCCCTACCTCTACCGGCACATCCTAGACTATAGCCAAAGGGTAACTATTGGTGCCCCCCCCCCAGTAGTTTTAATGTGATCAACCAAGTTAGGTTATGTCATGTTGTGGTTTTGATCCCTCTGTCTAAGTGCACATGAGCTTAGGAGTGGAGGAAGTCGAGCGTAAGACGCAGTGGACAAGAAGGTTTGCACAGGGAAGTGAGCCGACAGGCTCGGTGCATCTGAGAGATGCGAAAGCTACAGAAGAGTACACCAGTGGAACGAGAAGGGCGCGCGCGACGCCCGAGGGATGAGAAGCCAGGACGAAGGATGCTCGAGGGGTGAAAGGCCGGAGTCGGGTTCGGATGAGCCTAACTCTGGTTGGTCAGAAATCACCCATGAAAACCACCTGGAGATTGGTCAGCAAGTTGTTGACCAGAGTCACTTGGGCGCCCCTATCGATAGGGGTGCTCGGGCTCTTGGGCACTCGTATTGATAGTGCTACCCGAGCACTCGGGCGCCCCTATGTATATAGGCACCGAGAGTTTAAAAATCATCCCCAGCTAGCCATTAGTGAATGTTGCGATCAGATAACACCCAAGCCATGTGTCAGACGCCCTCAAGCAATCGGGTGCCCATATAGTGTCACGTCAGCAAACGGATAGAACTGATCGGAGCTATAAATAGGCCCCCAGAGCTCAGTTCCAGATCATCAATCAACTGAAACAAATTCTTTCTTGTTTTCTAACTTCCTATACTTCAATGTTTGTGAAAGGCTTCTCTGTCAGAAGGAGATTTTGATAGAGCTTCAACCGTCTTGGATTAGCAACCACCTAGGTTGCAACCAAATTTATTTTTATTTTACAATGGAAATTCACCCCCCTCCCCTCTTACCAGTCCACCTCAATCCGACAAGTGGTATCAGAGCTAGGATATCATAGAAGGACTAACCGCCAACTGCAATAAAATTTGAAAAATGGTTGGACCAAGGATCTACCCACTGAAGTTTGAGGGGGAGCTCGCAGCATGGAAAAGAAAAATAAAGATATTTTTTACTATTGATTATGAATTATTACTAACAATGAAAAATGGTTTTTCATCTTCAAAAGATAACGAAGGAATGATCAAGGAACCTGATTCTTGGAACAAGAAGAAGCAAGCAAACGGTAAGGCAGAATTCCACCTGCTGACCGTCCTCCCTAAATAAGATGTTAATCGAATCGGGAAGTACAACTCGGCAAAGGAACTTTGGGAAAAGTTCCTGGAATTGCACGAAGGCACCTCAAAGGCAAAACTGGCGCGACGAGACATCCTAGGAATCCAGCTTACCAACCTCCGAACGGTACGCACTAAATGCTTTTTCAAGAACCCCGGATTGGACCTCAGTAATCGATGCATATTTCATTTCAAAAGACCTTGAGGTAAGTACTCTAGAATAACTTTTTTCAGTTTTAGAGCTTCACGAATCTCGGTGTGTAGGGAAGAGCAAGAAAATAGACAACGTCGCTCTGAACACTAGGGAAAACCAAATAGAGGAGAAGCCGTTAACGGACGATGAAAATACAATGGAAATCGTAAAAAACCTTAAAAGTTTCTTTAAAAAGGCTAATAAATTATCAAAGTTTCAGGATAAATGATGATCTCTGAAGAAACGTACAGTCCGATACTATAATTGCAAAGAGGAAGGTCATCTAAAAAATTAGTGTCCCAAACTCAAGAACCAGCCAAACAAGAAGAAGGCGCTGAAAGCCACTAGGGACGAGTCCTCGTCCGAAGAATCAGAAACTAACGAATATACTGGACTTGCGTTGATGGAAAGTCATCAAGAGGAGAGCATTAATAAAGGGGGAGCTATGTCAGAGGAAAATAGCGACGAAGGGGGAGTCCCTCTTTTCGAAAGCGATCCTGTAAGTGAGGTATGTTTCTTCCCTCACGATCAATTGTATTCTGGAATAAAAGCGATGCTTAAATCTAATAGTAAATTAAACAATGAAAATCAAGAATTGAAAATGAAATTGACTAATGCTTGTTCATTTGATGTTTCTGGTAAACTAGAAAATGAAAATGTTAATTTGAGAAATTTAGTTGAAAAATTAGAATTTGATATTGCATGGTTACGCCAAAAGAAAAATAGTTATCATGATAATCTGAACTGGTATATTAAAAATCACAGGGGTCAACTTAAAAGAGTATCCAAGAACTATATTCCTCCGAAATATTTAATTAACCCCATAGATAGGAACTTGTTTTGGGCTCCTAAGTCACTACTAAATTAATTTTCATTCATTATATGTTTTAGTGCTTACAATTTTTTTTGTTGTTTTTTTTGTCAACATATTTTTTTCTCACTCTTCATTATTTACTTTCTTTGAAAAATAAATAGTAGTCAAATTTACATTGATAAAATTATACACTTTTTTTTCTCAATACATGAATATTTTTTCTAGTTACTATGAATTTTTGGGATTTTTTTCAAATAAGTTTTTGAATATTCATGATTTTTCATTCAAAATTCAAATTTTAAATTTTAAAAATAGATAAAAAAATTATTTTCCCAGATCCAATATTTTTGAATCTAGATATGATAAGGAGATTTTAGTAAAATTTTATTCGAATTTTTTTGAAATATTTTTGAATTTTTAAATACTTATTTTTCAAAAATTCCACTTTGTTAGTATTTGATTTATTTATGGACTTAGATAATGTTTTCAAAGTTGAAAATTTTCATACAAGCTCAAAATTCTATTTGTCACTTATACAAAAATTTTCAACATTCTAACATATTTTCGAATTTCTATGAATTTTTAATTAAAAATTTAATTTTTAAATTGTAAATTTCGATAGAAAACTATTTGTATCAAATCCAATTTTTTTTAGATATACTCTTCATCTGATAACTTTAATGTAAATTTCTCTCAGATTTTTTGATATAATTTCGAATTGTAAAAATTCAATCCATGAATATTTGATTTATATTCGATCACAGAAGATTTATTTGATTCTGAAAATCTTTGACCTATTCTCAAATATTTATTTATACTTGCACAAAAATTTTCAAATTTTTCCAACGATATATTTTTTTCAAATTCATATCATTTTCTTTATCTTTCCCTATTTTGTGGCCCCATTTTTGTTATGATCAAAGGAGGAGAATAGCTTAAGGAAGTTAAGGGGGGGTGTGGTTTTTGAATTGCAAAATATATGCTTGCGTCCGTATTTATCAATTCATCGACTAGGGGCAATTTCAATACTTCACAATTGCACATGTAGAGATAATCACTAGTTGTGAATTCATCACAAATTCTCTCATGCTGTGAATTGTATTACGGACATTCAGTAAATGAGTTTAAGATCTCAATCAAATACACAAACATGTATACTCAAATAGTGAATATTCATTTATTAGAATAAATGATTACAATCATAAGGCGATTGCCTTAGGACACTTCTCTTATATCACTAACACCTCTTTCATCACCTGTTGCACTTCTTCCTCCCCCTTGATAGTGTATGTTTTGAATTACTTGGGTAATGTTTTGATTTCTTTCATCTATATCCTTGTCAATTGAGGATTTCCTAGAGTAAGTGCTAGTAGACTCATCAAATTCAATATTAGATAACTCCTCAATCAGTTGAGTCCTTTTATTGTATACTCTATATCCTCTACTAGTAGATGAGTACCCAACTAAAATGTTTTCTTCCGCCTTAAACTCAAATTTTCTTAAATCATCTTTAGTATTTAAGATATAAACCTTGCAACCAAACACTTTAAAATAGTGAATTTGAGGAATTCTCCCATTCCATAATTCAAAAGGTGTCATTTCTAAAAATCGATGAATTAAAATCCGATTTTGGATGTAACAAGCGGTATTTACCGCTTTTGCCCAAAAATAACTAGGTAAAGAATATGCATTAAGCATAGTTCTAGCCACTTCTTGCAAGGCTCGATTTTTCCTTTCTATAATCCCATTTTGTTGAGATGTTCTTGGACAATAAAATTCATGTTTGTACCCATTTTCTAAACAAAAACTAGAGAAATTTGAATTTTCAAACTCTCCACCATGATCACTCCTAATTCGGTTGATTTTGAGATTTTTCTCATTTTCAACCCTTTTGCTAAATCCTATGAATATTTCTAGAATTTCATCCTTATGCTTCATAAAGAAAACCCAAGTGTATCTAGAAAAATCATCAACAATCACTAAACAATATTTACTTCCTACCAATGAAGGGGTACTATGACAGTCAAAGAGATCTAAATGCAACAATTCTAATGATAAAGAAGTACTAGTTAGAGTTTTACCTTTGTGTGATGACTTAGATTGCTTGCCCTCTTGGCATGCATCACATATTTTTTCTTGACATACTTGATCTTTGGTAGTCCTTTTACCAACTCCATTTTGGCTACCTTTGCTATGTTCTTCATGTTGATATATCCAAGTCTTCTATGCCATAGCCATCCTTCTTCTTCTTTTGATAAAAGACACTTAGTAGAAAGGTTAGAAGCATAGGAAAGATTGATATAATAATGATTTATTTTCCTATACCCGTCTAACATAACATTTTTCGAGCTATTGTGTTTAACCAAACATTTATTTGCATGAAACTCAACCTTATATCTGACATCACATAATTGGCTAACACTAAACAAATTGATTTCTATGTCCTTAATTAGAAGCACTTTATGGATGATGATTGTAGGTGATACCTCAATTGTACCTCTACCTATAATCTTGAGCTTTACACTATTTCTAAAAGATACCGTTCCTTTCTTTATGTAGTTTTTTTTTAAAAAAAAGAATTTTATTTCAAGAAGTAAAGAGAAACCATATTAGAAGGGGGGCCAAACCTAACCTTCTAATATGGAATTACAAAGCAAGGACAAAACTGTTTGATTTTACACTTAAGGAATTTGACAGAAATTGAATAAAAGTAATTTGCATTACTCTTCATTTGCAATTCATCCTCCTAAGCGAATAGCCTCTTGGAAATTTCCGACACCTTTTGTTGAGCATTACATAAAGTTCTGGGCGCTTTCAAAGACATCCACCTTTTGTGAGAATTCCAACCAGGTATAAAGGAGTCAATGACAGTTATAAGCTTTCATGGAATTTGAGTCACAACCTTTAAACCATCAAGAAATTGATAACAAAGCAGAATCCTTCAGCCAAGCAAAGACAACTGATTTAAAGAAGAAACCTTCAATCTTCAGATTGATGCAGAACAGCCATTTATAGAGAACTATCTGAAAATTCTGAAACCTTCATATATTAGATAACCCTTAAATCTGATCACGATGATACATAACAAGGATATCATCCAGTTCCGTATCAAGGTTCAGTAGTTTCCAGGCTAGATGCTTTACTCAGATTTTATCAGGAATTGCTAATGGCTGACCAAACTTTGCAATCCTACCAGCAGTATATCATAACATCATATCATGACTAGAAAAAATAGTCTATCAGGAGAAAGATCATAAAAGACCAGAAAATATGTGGGAATTCATCAAAGGATTGATATAACAGTAAAACCAAGGAAAAAAGTTGTAACTGTCAGCCCACAACAAATAGACAGACCAGAATAAGTATCCAAAATCTGAATACCAAAGTGCATTACCCAAATATATCACCTCCTCATGTCAGAAGATAGAGAATCAGAGAAAATATCATTTCATTTGAATAAAAATCAAAGCTTCAGAAAAATGCACAGGGGGTAGAGAGCTAGAAAAAATACCATCATAGCTTCCCCTATTCCATTAAAGTTCTGAACTACATAAAATTCTGAACACTTGCAGAAAAACCCATATCAGTTCCTTCTATCAAGAGTCAGTCGGTTTTAGAATCGACATAGAAATATTATCAGTGAAAGCTGCCTTCAACCAAGCATAGCCATTTCAGATTTAATGAACCTTCGAGTTCTGTTTGCTGCAAAGCAGCCTGTTGAAAACCTTATCATAGCCTATTGACAGCCCAACCCTATAAGCATACAAATACACTTATTTACCAAGTTTTGAATAAAGATAGCCTTCAGCTGAGCAAGCCAATTAGATTTAATGAACATTTTTCAGTTTGGACTGACTGTATAACTATTCAGCCAAATACTCAATGAGATACTTGAGCCCCAAAACTTCAAAATTAATGGAAATCATTTCAACCAGCTGAAATATCTGTAAACTTACAGCAAGGAATAACCTTGTTAAAAGAGCTCTGTTCAAAACAAGTTACAGACAATCCAATATAAGTGGCAGCCTTTCCACTTATAAACAGAGTAAAGAAAATTATGAAGCCCGAATCAACCATCAGATTAAAGATGGCAGCCTTTGACAGTCTGAAGACTCATATCAACCATTCGTCCAGTGAAGACAGATAACAATAGTAAAAGAACCAATTCTCTCATGTCTGTAATAGAACCATCAGAAAGTGTACGATTGAGAAAAAAATTGGCTCAACATTTAAAGTTTAGCCTTATCACAAGATTTTTTCGGATCATTTTAACATGAGGAAGGCCCAGCCTATCTATCTTACAAATGCCATATAAAATTTTATCAATATCTTGCTTGAATAATACCTTCTCTACCTGCCACTTAAACGCTAAGTTTGCCAAATAATCTGCAGCCGCATTTGCTTCTCTATATACATGAGAATAAAAAACAAGATGTTTCTTTACCAACCATCTAATTTTCAAAATAATCATCCTGTATTCCCAGCATAATGTTGATGATTGTATTAACCGTAAAGCCACCAAAGAGTCTGATTCTAGCCAAATTGGGAGAAAATTTTTTGCTATACATAATTCAAGCCCAATTAAAATAGCATGAAGCTCAGCCTTGACATTTGAAGAGACTCCCAATGTGCCAATTTTCTTTATGTAGTTACTTGTGGAGAACTTGCTCACATCACCAGTCATGTGCCTTGAGCAACCGCTATCCACAATCCACATGTTTGAATCCTTCTATTCTTCTACCTAAACAACATGAAAAACATAATCTTTTGGTACCCATACACTTGCTCCAACAATATCATTCAAATACTTCTTAAGGGTCCAAGCTTGTTTTACATTGCTTTTAATAATTTACTTCTTAGGTGTACCATTTCTTCCTATAAGAGAAATTTAGGCAACCTCTTTGGTCTTAGGTTTATATACTAATCCGGCCTTATTGTAGACGGCTCTTTGATTACTAAGAATCATATCAAGATACTTTGATCCATTTGTAAATTTCTCTAAACATATTCTCAAGTCAATAACTTGATTTCTCAAATTGTTATTTTCTTCCTTAGGCATGCTTGATTCACTATGCATACATGTATTATTCCTAATGTACTTAAGTTCTCCTTTTAATGTCTTGACCTTAGATTGTGACTTAGCGAAAGCATTCTTGAGATAAGCAATAGTTTTATAAAGGAATTCAATTTTGGGAGATTCTTTTACCTTATCGTCACTAGATGACGATTCATTACTTGAACCTTCCTCCTCACTTGAAGCTTCTTTGTCATCTTTGAAGGTCATAAGTCATGTGTCTTGTGACATGACATAGCTCATCTTTATTTGATGAGTCAATGCTCGGTGTGTCCTATGTAGCTTGAGCCACCATTGCCTTCTTCTTCTTTTTCTCCTTCTTTTTCTTCTTTCTTTTTCAATTCCGGGCAATATGGCTTGATATGTCCTTTCTTGTTGCATTCATAACAAATAACATTAGTGTTAAAATTTGAACTTTGACCACTTTTACCTTTTGAAGGTTGAAACATCTTATTCACATCTCTCCTTGTAAATTTTCTTGTTCTTTCTATCATTTTCTTGACATAATGAGCCACTTCACTAGCTGACATCTCTTCATCTCTATCCGAAGACTCTTGATCGGACTCAGATGATGAAGATTCTTCCTTCTTTTCCTTTTTTCCTTCTTCTTCTCCTTCTTCTCTACAACAAGAGCTATGCTTCTCTCTTTTGAAGACACGTTAGCTTGTTCATGTAGTTCAAACTCACAAAATAATTCATCAAGCTTAACTCTTGAAAGATCTCTAGAGACCTTATATGAATCAACCATTGATGACCATAAGGTAATTCTAGGAAATGATTGAAGAACATACCTTACAAGATCTCGATTTTTAATTTTCTCACCTATTACATGAAGATAATTTATTATCTCTTTGAATATTCCATGCAAATGACTCACGGTCTCATTGGTCTTCATGGTGAAGGTTTGAAGTTGACTCACCAAGAGATCTCTCTTGGCTCTCTTTAATTCGCTTGATCCTTCATTCAACTCAATGAGCTTTTGTAAGATCGGTGCCGGTCAATAGAGGGGGGGGTGAATATCGACTCGAAAAATTCGCCGGAATCTCATCGGAAAACTTTGTCTTTCTCTTAGGGTTAGTACGCAATGGAAATAATAAAGAAAGACAAAAACACCACAGAGAAACACGCGGGATTTACTTGGTTCCCAACCCCCCAGGGTCAGTACATCCAAGGCCTAAGCACTCAATCGAGAGTCCACTAGTGGTCTCCTTTCCGAACTTTCCGGAGGTAGAGAAACCCGCCTTACAGTTTTGATTACAAACAAAGAATAAATGAATCCAATACATAAATAAAAGCAAACTAAAAAACAACTCGGCCAACTCTGGAAGTCCGAAGTGTCGCGCACTTCCTTCTGGAGTCTCCTTGGTCGCAGAGCTTCGACTTGGGCATGTTTGCTTCGTATAGACTGCTTTAGTGGATGTGAAAATTGATGTCCTGAGATGAGGGGTTGAACCCCTTTATATACAAGCTTCACAGGCGCCTGTGAGGTCTTGGGCGTCTGCCACGTGTCGGTCAAAACCTCATCTATTGCACCGAAATCGCAGCAGCGATAAGTCAGGCCTTCCTAGGCGCCTGGGGCCTTCGCAGGCGTCTGGGACCTTCCCAGGGGGCTGGGAATCCACAGGCGCTAGGTGCCTGGGAGTGGGCTGCCCCAACTGGGGCGCCCAACCTATCTTGGGCGCCTGATCTAAGTCAAGCGCCTAGGAAGGGTCTTCCCAGGTGCGTTTTCTCCTGCGTTTGCTTTTCTTTCTTGCCTCCAACTCCAGGTACCTGCAAGACAACAAACATAAGACAAACATACAAACAATCTTAGCCTTACTTGGTTGGTTCTGACTTTAGATTTCACTCGAAACTCTAGGTTGAACCGACGCCTAATGTTCCCTTTCCCGGGGAACGCATCCTCACCTACTCCACACTTGGAGAAGTTACTTTTGCCAACCGGAATCTCCGGTTGGACTTTCGCTCAGCCTCCGAGAACCTGAATCTCAAGACGTCCGACCTTGACCCGTCTCTACTTCTGTTCGCGATCCCCGCTCGACTAAAGCTTTTGCCAACCGGGACCTCCAGCTGGACTTTAGCTTGGCCTCCGAGAACTCGGATCTCGAGACGTTCGACCTCGACCCATCTCTACTTCTATCCTCCATCCTCGCTCGGCAAAGACTCCGTTGCCCAATCTCCGATCAGGACTTAGTGCTCAGTCCCCCGGACCAAGACTTCGTGCCTAGCTTCACTCACCAGGACTTAGTCCACCTAGCTTCACTCACTAAGATTTAGTCCACCTAGCTTCACTCACTAGAATTTCTTTAACCTAGCTTCCCTTGCTAGGACCCAACTTCACTCACCAGGATTTGGTTTACCAAAATCACTCCTTTGCTAGTCATCATGATCCTGACTAGACTTCTTCCAATCATCAGGTAAATATAATCTCACACCTCAAGTTCGGTGTGGTTTAATCCCTTTGTCAAACTGACCAATCTGAATTCTATTCATTCTGTGCCAAACAACAAATCCTGTTTGGCTAACCCTTTGTCACACTGATCAAACCTGGGTTTACCTACCAAACATAATGTCCTGTTTGGTTTAACCCTTGATCACTTTGACTACCCTTAATATATTGTCTAACATATATTGTTACTAACTTTAGTATATTGTTAAACATTGAATAACCTTGGAGGATGACTGTTCATCATTGATGCATTTTGCACCAATAATCTCTCCCTTTTTGATATTTGACAATTCTTAAGTTAGATTAGGTCTACTGGTTCTAGGTTTAACAGTTGGGAGAAATCGAAAAAAATCTAACTTAACCCTCTCTCCCCCTTTGTCACACATCAAAAGGAAATAACGAAACGAAAAATTTGCAACAAAAATAAAAAAACGAATTTAACTTAAGCCTTTCTCCATTTTTTTTGTAAGATAATCTCTCCGTTTCTTTGAAAATACTTAAAATAGATATAATTTTTGAAAAATAATTTTCAAAACTCTTTCACTTTTTTTTTGAAAAACTAAGTACTTGTTCTATAAAGTATTAAAAAAACACTAAGTGCTTAAATTGCACCAACAATATATGACTATATATTTTTTTAAAAAAATGAACTTCCCTAAGCGTGACACAATCCTAGGAATCTTGTTGACCACAAAAAAAAATCCTATGTGTCTTAGAGATTTTCCATAAATGAATATTTTAGTTTTAGAAAAATAATAACTTTCTTGATTTAGTTTCTTTTCCAATCTGACACAATCCTAGGAAATCTTGTTAACTGCAAGAAAATTTTCCTAAGTGTCCTGGAAAATTTTCCAAACTCAAGTAAAGATTATTTTCAACGATATTCCAAAAGATAAAAAGATTTTTGAAATAAGTTTTGGAAAATGATAGTATAATATTTTCAAAAGTATTTAAAATAGATAATGAGTTTTGTTTTTTGAAAATATAATATTTTTGAAATTTTTGATAAATCTTTTAATTTGAACCTTCCCCTAAACCTAACATAGTCCTAGGAAGCTTGTTAACCACAAGTTGATCTTCCTCAGAGTCTTAGGGTTTGATTCAAATAAAAAACATTTTGAAATAATCAAGAATAATAGATTAATTTCTTTTGACTTGGACTCCCCCTAAATCTGACACAATTTAAGAAATTCTTTGTTGATCATTAAAAAATCTTCCTATGTGTATTTAGAGTTTATCCAAATCATAAGAACAATTTAAAGCAATTGTTGAAAGATATTTTTGATAATTTTCAAAGAAATAATTTTTGAAAAATATTTTGAATGACATAATAAATTTTTGAAAAATATTTTTCGAAACGCATTTTGAAATGATAATAATTTTTAAAGCGCAAACCAGTTTGCAAAATATGAATTTTTGAAAAGAAACATTTTAGAAAAATAGTTTTCTAAAAAGTCTACAAAAATACAAACTCCTCCTGAACCTAACACCTTCTGGCTACCCTTGTTAACAACAAGGACCACTACCTAAGTGTCTTAAGGGACTTTGGTGCTGACCAACAAGGTTTGTGTCTATGTGTAGGTCAAATAACTTTCGAAAAAATATAATTTTTGAAAAAATATATATAAATAGTCACCCAATCAAGCATGAAATTCATTAAAACATTATTATGTTTAAACATTATTTTGAAAATAGATTTTAAGAAAATATCCTAGAGATTTTGAAAACATTTTGAAAAACATGTGTCAATTAATTAGTCCTTAACATCTCACCCATTCTAAGCGTTGCAATTTAAACAAGCACGGTTTCCTTATAGGTGTTTATGAGATGCTTGAATAATTTTTCTCAATTTAATTTATAGATTGCTTGACCTTGAGTTAGATTCAAGTTTAACAATTTATAATTTAAAAGCAATTTTCAATAATTGGCTTCCAGGTCTTGGTGAGGCACAGAGACCTTCTTTGGTCGTAGCCTTATTGGATCATCAACCCTTTCCTTAGACAAAACCTTTTAAAGAAAGAATACTTTTAATTTACTCTTTGAAAAAACTTTTGTCTAACTAGTCTAGGATGTGGCGAGATAACTTCAGCTAGTTCTACTCAGCTAAGTCGACCAGGTCGGGTACTCCTTACCCTTACTAACTTCCTAGACCAAGCTTCCCTAACGTACTATCATCTCGCTCCACCTTGATACTAGGTTAGGCAAGTATCAACCAATCTTTTTCCTATCTATCCATTCTAAATTATGCAGAAAAGTAAACATGAATGACATGACAAATATATAAGAAAAGATAAGCAGATGCATGGGCATGACATTTATGCATGAGTCAAATAAGTCAAAACATTTTAATTAAGTTTCTAATGAAGTATCAAATTCTCGATTTGATACAGACCGTGTGAACCCGCGAATATGTCAACCCACTTTAACATATTTGTTATTATTTAATTGGATGTTTCGGTTGGGTAGAATTTTATTAGTTTCATAATTGAATTAGAATTTAGTTTGTGAATTTTGTTTAATTGAGGATTAAATTGTTAATTAATTATTAATGAAGATTTTGTTAATATTTAATTAAGGATTTAAATTATTAAGGAAAAATTATTACGAATTAATTGAAGGTTAAAATTATTACGAATTAATTTAGAGTTTAAATTATTAAGATTAAAGTTTAAATTCTTAAGATTAAAGTTTAAATTATTAAGAATAAATTAAAGTTTAAATTATTAAGAATTAATTAAGGTTGAAATTATTAGGAATTAATTAAGGTTGAAATTATTAAAAATTAATTAAGGTTTAAATTATTAAAAATTATTTAAGGTTTAAATTGTTAATTAAAGTTTAAATTATTAATAATTTTGGGTCTAGTTGCATCATCTCCATTAATTCAAAAATACCTGAATCATCTACTGTTTTTTTCATTTAATTTTTCAAGTTTGTTTAATACTTCTACTTTATCTGAATTCTTGTAAATCTTATTAAATATAGCTTTAATTCTAATAATTCATTTTCATCATCATACTCATCTTCAGAATCATCTTCAGAAATTGTATCATTATCTTCATAACAGGTAGAATAATTTTCAGGATTATTAATTAAAGTTATATCACTATATTCAGAAATGTCTTGAGTATTATCATTAATATTATTTTCAGAAATGGATTGAACATTAATTTCAGAAATATTATTATCAACAATGATTTCATCGTTCGATTTATTAGAGTTATCAGAAAGATTATTAATCACCACTTCATTATTATCCTCAGAATTATCTAAAATATTATTAATTAATATTTCATGATTATCCATAGGATTATCTGCATTATCAGAAATTAAAGTATTATTATTAATTTCGGAAATTCTAGCATTAATATTAAGGATTAAGGAATTAATGTTTGATATTTTAATATTATCAATATCTGGTAATTTGTCATGCAATAAACTAAGTTGACTATGCAAAAATTCTAATTTATTAGAAAAATTAACAGAGTTATCTAAATTATTAGAATGACTATATATCTGTGCAAGAATTTCAAAATTTTGAAAATTATTGCGAAAATTAATTTTTCGTACCTTGGTCGGGCACTAGTTCTTGTAGTGTCTGTGATTTTGACATTTGAAACATCGGATATGGCTCTTGCCCCTCCGAACTCCTGGAGCTGGTATCTTCTTTGCCACCGGTGGTGAAGATCGAATTTTACGAGTAGGACACTGATTTTTATAGTGTCCTCGCTCCCTGCACTTAAAACATATTATATGAAACTTGAAAATTGACATAATTTAAATAATACTTGTATTCACCCTTGCTCCCCCACAATTCTTGGCGTCGTTGCTCCTTCGGCTGTTAGTATGGTGAAGAGCTTCCAGGCTCTGATACCTTGTAGGATCGGTGCTGGAGGATAGAGGGGGGGGGGTGAATATCAACTCGAAAAATTCGTCGGAATCTCATCGGAAAACATTGTCTTTCTATCATGGTTAGTACGCAACGAAAATAATAAAGAAAGACAAAAACAACACAGAGAAACACGCGGGATTTACTTGGTTCCCAACTCCCCAGGGTCAGTACATCCAAGGCCTAAGAACTCAATCGTGAGTCCACTAGTGGTCTCCTTTCCGGACTTTTCGGAGGCGGAGTAACCTGTCTTACAGTTTTGATTACAAACAAAGAATAAATGAATTCAATACGTAAATAAAAGCAAACCAAAAAATAACTTGACCAACTCTGGAAGTCCGAAGTGTCGCGTACTTTCTCCTGGAGCCTCCTTGGTCGCAGAGCTTCGACTTGGGCATGTTTGCTTCGCACAGACTGCTTTAGAGGATGTGGAAATTGATGTCACGAGATGAGGGGTCGAACCCCTTTATATACAAGCTTCACGGGCGCCTATGAGGTCTTGGGCGCTTGCCACGTGTCGGTCAAAACCTCATCCATTGCACCGAAATCGCAGCAGCAATAAGTCAGGCCTTCCCAGGCACCTGGGACCTTCCCAGGCGCCTGGGACCTTCCCAGGCGCCTGGGAAGCCACATGCGCCAGGCGCTTGGGAGTGGGCTGCCACAACTGGGGAGCCCAGCCTATCTTGGGCGCCTAATCCAAGTCAAGGGCCCAGGAAAGGTCTTCCCAGGTACGTTTTCTCCTGTGTTTGTTTTCCTATCTTGCCTCTAACTCCAGGTACCTGCAAGACAACAAACACAAGACAAACATACAAATAATCTTAGTCTTACTTGGTTGGTTCTGACTTTGGATTTCACTCGAAACCCTAGGTCAAACTGACGCCTAATGTTCCCTTTCCCGGGGAGCGCGTCCTCACCTACTCCACACTTGGAGAAGTTACTTTTGCCAACCGGAACCTCCGGTTGGACTTTCGCTTAGCCTCCAAGAACCCGAATCTTGAGACGTCCGACCTCGACCCGTCTCTACTTCTGTTCGCGATCCCCGCTCGACTAAATCTTTTACCAACCGGGACCTCCGGCTGGACTTTTGCTTGGCCTCCGAGAACTCGGATCTCGAGACGTCCGACCTCGACCCGTCTCTACCTCTATCCTCCATCCTCGCTCGATAAAGACTCCATTGCCCGATCCCCGATCAGGACTTAGTGCTCAGTCCCCCAGACCAAGACTTCGTGCCTAGCTTCACTCACCAGGACTTAGTCCACCTAGCTTCACTCACTAGGATTTAGTCCACCTAGCTTCACTCACTAGGATTTCTTTAACCTAGCTTCCCTTGCTAGGACCCAACTTCACTCACTAGGATTTCGTTCACCAAAATCACTCCTTTGCTAGTCATCATGATCTTAACTAGACTTCCTCCAATCATCAGGTAAATATAATCTCACACCTCATGTCCGGTGTGGTTTAATCCCTTGGTCAAACTGACCAACCCTGGGTTCTATTCATTCTACCAAACATCAGATCCTATTTGGCTAACCCTTTGTCAAACTGATCAAACCTGGGTTTACCCTACCAAACATAAAGTCCTGTTTGGTTTAACCCTTGATCACTTTGACTACCCTTAATATATTGTCTAACATATTCATCACTAATGCATTTTACACCAACAGCTTTTCCCGAAGCTCTTTAGCAGAATTGAATGGTTCAAACCTTGTTCAATTGCTCCTTGGAGAGTCCACATTGTAGGGTGGTTGTGGTCTTTGCATTCGCTTGAGCTTTCTTGGACATCTTTTTTGTCCACTCCTTGGTTAGAAGAGGTGTTCCGAACTCATCCTTCGGTTTCTCGAACCCATCTACAATACTAAACCAATTTTCAATGTCATTCATTAAATAATACTTCATTCTACCTTTCTAATAGGAGAAATCATTGCCGTCGAAGAATGGGGGTCGTGCGGTGCTATATCCCTCTTGAAACGCCATCTTGATATTTCGGTTGACGATGAGTTCTTCCAAAATGAACCTCGCTATGATTCCACTTGTTAGGACCTTTACGTCTAGTTAGAGGGGGAGTGAATAACTTCTCTTGGATTTTGTCTATAAAATGTTAGCCAAAGCATAAGAAAAAGATAGACAAAAAGAAAAACAATGAAGGCAATACTAACTTCCTTGATTTACTTGGTATCCACCTCCTTGAGGTGATTAATCCAAGGATCCACACCCACACAACCAAGCTCCACTATGTCTTTCTCCTTTTAAACTCAAGCTTGAAGGTGGAGAAACTCTTACAAGATGATCTCTTCCTCTTACAAGATTAGAATGATTTTAGAGGAAGAGATTGAGAGTGTGTAAGCTTGGAGATCTCAGAACAAGCAAGAAAGATCGAGAGAATCAAGTTGTGTCATCTTCAAGTTCTGAAAGCTGCTTTTGTATAACTCTCGATATCAGTTGACTGGTTGTATCATCAGTCGACTGGTGAGCATCAACGACTACTGTAGAAAGCGTCTGATTTCTGCCGTCAGCCTTCGACGGTCACTTATCAGTCGACTAGGACCTGACCCAGTCGACTGATCTTTCTGTTCGTTGAAGCAATCGACTGATTCCACTATCAATCGACTGAACCCACCGTATCAGTCGACTGATACTTGATAAAACTCAGGTTCCATTTTTTCCTTTGCATAGATACAAGCCTTCAAACCCTTCCATCAGCCTCGCGCCTTTAGGATGCTTTTGAGCCCTCAACTCCTCATCCTTGCGCTTGCCTTGAAGTGTTTCCCTCGGTCTTGTCATGCTAAGTCTTCTTCTATCAATTCTTCATTCCTGGACTTAAACTCAAGTTTTATGTTAGATTACCAACATTGCCTAACTCAAACACATTTAACCAAACATCAAAAGTAAATAATGTTTGGGGCATGATTACACCAATAAAATCTATTTTTAACATCAACAAAAAATAGTTAATGGTTTAGGAAAAAAATCTGTAATATATATATATATATATATATATATATATATATATATATAATATATATATATATATATAGGAGATTGTTCTCCTGCGGGACAGACCACGCGCGCCCATGCGCGCCAGCCTTTTTTTTAGAAATTAACAATTTCTCACGAAAATAATTTTTATTAATTTGTTTTTTTCTCCTCCCCACTCGTTGCTCGTCTTCTTCGTTGGCGCGGCAGACGACGGGCGACGGGCGGTGAGGATAGACGTGATGGCGGCCGGAGGCGATGACGGCGGTCGGAGGCGGCGACGGCAGTCGGAGGCGGCGACGGCAGTCGGAGGCGGCGACACCAACGCTGTCGCCCATCCCCACTGGAAAAGAGAGAGACCTAAAACGTGATGGTGGAGAGAGGGAGTGAGTTTCTGAAGCTCGTCTTGGCGTTGGGCACGGCGGCGTGGAGCATGCAAGCCAGAGAGAGCCACTGGTTCTGGCTCAGAGAGTCCCCCACGAACATGATGAGCAGGATGGCGAACCTCGGGAGGCTGCAGAAGTCGGGGTTCCACCGATACTTGAGGTAGTCCTTGTCGGGTCGGCCGTAGCATTGGCAGTCGAACTCGGGGTCGATGAAGGGGCAGGCGGAGGAGTCGTAGGCCGGGTATGACTCGTCGTAGACCCAACTGCCCTGGAACAGGCTGCAGCTCATGCCGGCGGCACGCGTCCTCCGACCTCTCGCCGTCGCAGCGGCGTTAAAGCCATTGGCACCGTCGAGGAGAGATGCGGTGGCGGAGAGTAGAAGGGAGAGGACAGCGCCAAACCAGAGGACGCCTCCGACTGCCGTCGCCGCCTTTGGCTGCTGTCGTCGCCACCTTTGGCTGCCGTCGTCGCCGCCTCTGACCGCCGTCGTCGCCGCCTCTGACCGCCGTCGTCGCCGCCTCTGACCGCCGTCGTCGCCGCCTCCGGCCGCCGTCGTCTCCTCCGGCCGCCGCCGTCGTCGCCTCCGGCCGCCGTCGCGTCTGTCCTCACCGCCCGTCACCCGTCATCTGCCGCGCCAACAAAGAAGACGAGCAGCGAGTGGGGAGGAGAAAAAAAACAAATTAATAAAAATTATTTTCTTGAGAAATTGTTAATTTCTAAAAAAAAAAGTTGGCACACATGGGCGCGCGTGGTCTGTCCCGCAAGAGAACAATCTCCTATATATATATATATATATATACATATACATATTATTTAATCGAGTATTCGAGTTAATATGTCGAATATAAGTAATCCCTCCATACCCTCCTACATTTGGGTCAGATGTCGAATTTTCCATTCGAGTAGAATTATCATCCCAATATGAGAGTAAGCGGCACCGCCACCACCTCCGAACTTAATCTGCAATAGCGGCTTTGCCGAAACGGATCTAGAATTTTAAGTTTGAGAGCCACATATTAAATAACAAAAATAATTATTATTATAATAATACTTTTCTCAATTAAAAATACATAATATATATTTAATTAAAATTTGAGAAATAGAGAATAATTTTTTTTAAATTTTGTCCTTCTAAATATTTCAATTCTAGATATGTATATAAAAGAAAAATAAAACTTATGATCAACTATAAATGTTTCTTTTTAAAGGGATTAAATAATATATATATATATATTAAAAAATTAAAAATTTATATAAAATTAGTATTATTAAAAATTTAGGGACTAATGTAAATCCATCCCGACCTACCCAAGAGTGGACATGACTTCGTCTTACGACAACAACGCTCTCATTTCATTATTAGTAGATTGAAGGAATAAAGAAATCAAAAGTTTCGTTAAGGCAAAGAGAACAGAATAGGCACTAATAAAAAGTAAATGAACAAGTTTCCAGTACTTTCAGTTTAATTTAAAAAAATAATAATAATCGTTTCAATTTTAATTATAATATATTTTATAAAAAAATTTCTGTGAATGAAACATAAATTCTGCGATATTTTACCAAAATCATATCTGAGAATTCATATTTATCAAAAGTATCTTATTATTTATTATTTACCAAATAGCACATGTAAAATCAACTCATTCCTCTTATACCTCTCCCGTCAATAACTCCTTTTCATAGTTCATTTTTCAAGATATTTGAATCGCCTTTTCATAATTTAATTTTAAAAAATAAACTTTGGTTCAGATGCAAATATTCTCATCTTCACTTACCCTATATATCTCTTCCTGCCTTGTAACTCGACCAAGCCCCAAAACTTTTACTATATTTTACTGTAATTGTGAAAAGATTAAGAAACAATTAAAAGATTACCTTATAAATAATCATTAAGACCCTTTTGGCTCGAAATGATTTTATCTCAAGCACTTTTTGGCCTAAAATAAGGATATAAATAGAAAATATAAAATATCAAAAAATATCAACAAAATAGAATAAGGAAAAATATATAAAATCTATCTATCTATTAATATCTATAAAACACGATTTTTGCTACAATACGTATGCAGATGTGGCATTCACAGGGAGCTTATGATTCCCGCCTAAACCAAATAGGTTTTAGATTTTTTTAATTAGTTTTTTAAATTCTCTTTTACCCCTCTATTAGCCTCCCTCCCCTAACCCTAAACAATCCCTTTCTCTGCTCTGCCGCCGCCACTTTTGCCGCCGTCTCCTTCGATTTTGCTACAGTCTCCTTCGATCCAGTCATCTACGTTGTCGCTCTCTCCTGTGCCACCTTCTCTTTCAATTCTGTAGAGGTCTCATTCGATCCAGTCGTCTACGGTTCCACCCCCTCCTGTGCGCCATCTCCTTCGATTCTGCAGAGGTTTCCTTCGATCTGGTCGTCTACAATGCGGCCCTCTCCTTTGCCGCCGTCTTCTTTGATCCTTCAATGGAGTCGTCTTTTTATCCTCGCCTCAACCCCGGTCAGGATGCCTACATGTACAGGTAGACTCCTTATTGTTGCTATTTTTTACACAATAAAAGAAGACAAATTGAAAGGTTGCTACATGTACATTATAGTCCATTAAAAGTTGTCATGTGTCTTTCTTTGAAAATTTCATCATCGAAGGAAATGTATATGTGATGTCAAACTTAGCACTTAGCTGTTGCTCTGAACTCATCGAAGTTTAAACCAACTAATCATGAGTTTAGGATTTTCTTCAAAGGAGAAACAAATGTATCTTTTATTGAGGATTCTGAAATCCCAAACAATGGCTTCTCTTTTGTTCCTTATACTCAAATTCTGAACGAAAAAAGGAAAGATAACTATTTAGTAGGTATGTCGTATTTACTCTATAAATTTTATACAACTTTTATTCATACTTTTTTACCATTTCACCACTAATATGTTGTAATAAATATCTTTTACAGATGTCATTGGCCTACTAACAGGTAAAGGTGATATGATTGAGTTCTCAAGGGATGGAAAACCATCAAATTATTTAGTCATTGAGTTTGATGATCTGCAGTAATACCCTATCTTGATACTTGAACTATAATTTGATAAAGTAATAATAACATATTCTCTAACATTTTTTTTTTGCTCCCAGAGGTGGGGATAAGTTACGTTGTACATTGTGGCAAGGTTTTGCTCATCAGTTGATAAAGTATTTGAATGAGAATTTTTCTCCTCATTACATAGTTTTATTGCAACTTGGAAAACTGAAGATGTTTAAGGGTCAGTATCATATCAAATGCTCTCAATTTTCATAATCATTATTGTTGTTATATTTCTTCATTCTAACTGTAACTTCTATTAAATGCTTACATAACATGTGTGTAATGGGAGTCTCAAATGCAAATTTTACCTCAAAGCTCTTTATCAATGAAGACTTCCCTGAAGTGAAAGACTTTGCTGCAAGGTATTATGTTTACACTTATGCTGCAAATGCAATATTAACTTTTATACTTTACACTAATTTTTATTTATTGTTATCATCAGTTTCGAAGCCGATCATTCTTCTTCCAGTCAATAATTGACACCTTTGGTTAGTGAACAACCCTACTTTTTGGAAGAAGATTTCGTATTTTGATATGTTTACAAACCAATTAGTGATTTGAAAGATCTTACTGAGGTTTATTTCATTATTTCATCCCTTTTTTACTTTTAATTATATCAACTAATCATGTCTACCGTAAAATGAGGATTTTTTTAAAACCTTTCGCCTTTTGTTCTTCTAGACTGCAGTCTTTATCGCTTGTTAGCTTTTATAAATTATGTACTACTATATGAAGATATTTCCTCATATATCAAATATGATAGAATACTACGGACATAACAAGGATCCAAATATAACTTGAACAAATTCATAAAAAAGGTAGAGATTTTTTGCCAACCGAGTGCGGAAAACATGAGCTCTAATCTACGACAACTCTATATTTAACTGCATAAAGTTTTGTATGTAACTTATTTTTCTTCATACTAAGCAACAAAATTATTGTCAACATTGCAGTACTTGTGGTTGTATCAACTTGGTAGATTCCAAACTATCTTCTAGATGTCCTAACTGATACATTTAGACTGATACGTTTTGGAAACATAATCTGGAGTTATTTTATGGTTATATTAACTGAGACTCTCGCTAGCTAAAAATAAATTTCTTTTATGAGTATTTACTCATAATCTTTATGCTATTGAGCTCTAAATGTTCAGGGAGTTTTTTGTTTGTTTTTCAGGTCTAACATTATGCTTATAGGACAGAAAGTGCATGAAATTTTGGATGATTTTTCCTCTTTGACTTGGTATGTCATTGTCTTTTCATTATATATCAGGTTTTCAAATTTAGTGATGCTCTATGGTTCATTCATTGTGTCTCTGACTTGTGTGCAGTTTTATATTGCTTTTACCATATATGCGGCTGTTGCTCCTCTAATATTTTTCAAGGGAAAATCTTTAATGTAAGTGTTAGTATTGTATAAAAAATTTAGATGGCTAATGATCTGTTGCCATTGAGGGGATAGACAACTTATTTAGATGGCTAATGATCTTTAATGATCTGTTGTCATGAAATTGTTTTTGGAATACAACTTCATGACAGCAAATGAAGCAGAGCTTCTCATCTCACTGATCACCACATAGAGGCGAAGGACCAAGTGAAGTGTGGACTCCTTTTTGATGTTGTAGTCTGCAAGGGTGCGACCGTCTTCTAGCTGCTTCCCTGCGAGAATAAGCCTCTGCTCATCCAGTGGAATCCCCTCCTTGTCTTGGATTTTAGCTTTGACATTGTTGATTGTATAAGAAATTTAGATGGCTAATGATATGTTGCCATTGAGGGGAAAGACAACGATGGCTAATGATCCGTTGCCATTGAGGGGACAGACAACTTATTTAGATTATTCTTCAGAATATGATAGATCATGTAAATTCAAGTTTCTTTTTGATAAAGATTCGCTACTTGCAGCTTGACAAGTATGCAACTTTTAAAATTTTCTTTCAGTGAAACCAGTTTCACCTATCTATGGGATGTCTAATTCATTCTTTTAACTCATGTTTGTTTTACTTTCCAATAACTCTTTAAATAGTTTCCTCTATATCAAATTTTGAAATTTCAGGATGTGTTGATGGCATGGCTGAAATAGTTAGGCATAATATTTGGTATTGTTGACACAAGTCAAATGTTGCTAACTTGCTTATGTTGAACATACTGGACAGAATTCATATTGTCTTCTATTTTATCATTTGGTGATTGAATAAACTTATTTTTCATTTTATTTTTTCATTCAATAATAAAAGTTGACATATATTTATTGTCATTAAACATTTTGTTTTGATTATGTAATATTCTCGTGCATCGCACGGGTAATATATCAAAATCTTGCAAATAATAGACCAATTCATACAGTTCCTTACTCATAAGAATATTATTTATCATCACAAGCCAAGCAAAGCAAACTTTAGATCACATCCACATCCAGCACCCTTATAAAACTTATGATCACCAATAATATCTTATATTATAAAAATAATACTATATCTTATATTGACATGAATCCATGATGGAATAAAATTATTTTTCATTTTAATTTTTCATTTAATAATAAAAATTGACATATATATATTATCACTAAACATGTTATTTGAATTATGTAAGATTCCCGTGCATTGCAGGGGTATTACACTAGTATAAAAAAAGAAATAGAGTTCGTAAAATTGTATGTATTATAAATATATAAAATAGAAATTAAAATAAAATTAAATGTGTAAATTAAGATAGATTAGATATAATCGAAAAAATTATTAAAAATCAATTAAATTTTATTTCAAGGCCTCTTTGGCCTGAAATATTTTTATTTTAGGTCCAAAGAGGGCCTGAAATTTTTTATTTCAGGCCCAAAGTGTTGGATCAAGTTGGACTGGCTAGAGGGGGGTGAATAGACGGGAAAAAAATTAAAATGGAAGGCACTCGTCTTTTAAAAAAACTTAGTCTCAATTAAGAACGTTGCTTCCAAGGCAATGAACACTCAATAAAAATCTCCTTATGGCGGAGTAGCCTTACAACAACAGCGCACTAGACTTAAGAGATTTTGCAAGTGAGTGAATAGATTTATAAAGCTAAAACTCTAAGCTTATTTATAGCATAAGAGAATAAATCTGGATTGTTGATGAATTTTCTCTTGGTCGTTGATCGATGGATGTAATCTGGACGCTTGATCTTAGATGAGATAAAACTGCATCCATTGGAATTGATTTAAGGATAAGGTATTATCCATTAAGAGATAAAGTTTAATTAAAAGTGTATCTTCTGCATGAGACTTCACTGTTGTGATCTCCAAGTGGAAACATCAGCAACATCTTGTTAACTTCACCTGCTATCCCAAATGGTAAGCATGAAGACATGTGTTGGTTGAGGTTTCGAGTTTAATTCCTCTTAGTAACAAATAATGTTGAATACCGGATTTTTAAAGGGTTGAAAAGGTAGGTTTTCGAAAAATAGGGACCGAATTGTGAATACCATAAATAGTTGGGCTTATTTGTAAAAGGCCAAAAACTAATATAAAACCCTAAAAGCCCTAAGTTCTCCCCTTAACCCGTTGAAACCACCCCTTTCCTCTCGAAACTGCCCGACGCCGCAGCCCGTACGCGACGGTTCCTCCTCAGCGACGCCGACACCGTCGCTTCTCCCCGACGCCGACGATGACGCCGCCTTTCTCTTCTTCCTTCCTTGTCTTCCGGCGAGACGCCACCTTCTCGGACTAAGGCAGGTGATCAGAGTGTTGGTGGAGGCGTTGGTGTGATCCACCGGCGATGGGTATCGGAGGTAACGAAACTCCTCTTTGGGTTTGTGAATGATGAGTAGATTAGTGAGTCAAATGTATCCGTGTTCTGTAGATTTTGTTGTTTGGTCGTGGGTTGACATTTGACATTTCTTCACGTTGGGGGATTTATCGTCAGCGCAAATAGGTAGTGGATGAACCCTAATTTGACTTCTTAGTGTATAGGGAGACTTGAGCATGTGATTAGAGTACATATTTGGGTTAAGGCCGGAGAAGGTTTGTTTCCTTGAACTGTGATTTTTGGATTATCAGACTGGAAGGTTGATTTTTGCTTTTCGTTTACTATTCCTCATGCCTTATGTCGAAGTTGCACAGTAGATAGTTTTCAAGGCACATTGGTTGAAAGTTTGATTTTGGTCATTGTTGTAGGATTAAAGGTTATGGATGTGGAATTGAATCCAATATGAAGCAGGATTATGAAACTTGAAAACTTAACTGATTTGGGTTTTTGGTAACAGGAACATGGGTGATGGAAGTTGCTATAGGTTTGATTTGGTTTTGTTAGATCAGAATAAATAGGTTCTGTTCTTGTTTTGGGTGGGTTGTGGCTTCACAAGTGATCCTAGTGTTGGTTTGTCATTTGATCTTGCTGCAGGTTACCACCCTGGGAATGGATACTTTGTCTTGAATTAGGATTTAATTAAATTGAATTAAACTAATTATGTTTATTAGCTAGTTTTGCTAATTTATTAATTTTGCAAATTGTTAACTTGGTCCTCGATACAGGACATTGATCGGTTACGTGTGTTGATCTCGAAGGTTCTTTCGGACACGTTCTACAAATAAAGGCGGGTATTTCTCCTTTGTACTCGAGTAGTTCTTTTACCTTAAAGCATGGCTAGTTTATGTCTTATAGGTTGCTTGACCTTGTTCTTTGTCGTTATTTAAAACATCGCCGTTGAAACTTATTCTTAGTTGATCTTTGAGTATTCCAAATTCGTATCCGTACAGTCCCTGTTGGTTTTCTATTCTGTAAAGTGCCGTTTGTACGCGAGTACTTAGAAGTCCATTAAACACAGATAGGTTTATTTGACATTAGAAATTCCCTACCTAGTAGTGTAGGTGCATAATCGTTGGTTTTCGATTTCTGGTTGGTTGTTTCGATGCATGTTTTACTTGTTGGATTTTTATTGCATCGTTGTTTCTCCGATTGTTCGTGCATCGTATATCATGCACCATACTTGCACGTTGCATACTAACGACTGTTGGCTTACATTTGGTTAAGCCGTCGTTAGTCATATTGTTGCTCGATTCACTCAACCACATGTTGTCATGGTAGTGGTTAGAGTGCGAGTGTTTGTCCTGTCATGCCAGACAGTGACACCCTCACCGTTGTTTTTAGAGGGATGAGTTGTTGGTGGCTCACCCTCACCGTTGTTTTTCGAGGGATATATTGTAGCTGTAGTAGCTCCCCCGATGTACCGGGGTTTGGAGTGTAGGCTCCCCAGCATCCTGTCCACTCAACCACGTCTTATGTGGTATTATTGTTGTTTAGTATTATTGTTGTTGGAGTGGTACAGTTGTCACAGCCCTACCCACTCGGTCACACAGATGGGATGTGTTGACGGCTTGACTGGCGTCAGGGGTGACACATGTCATTGCATCATGTGCATACGTATTTCTTTTATGTATTTGTTTGTGTTTGATGCACTTATATGAGCTATGATTGTTGCATATGTATGACATGCATGTCTATCTTGATATTATTGTTGTTGAGTTGTTCTATACCTGCTTAGTCGTTATTCGGATTTTATACCATGTCGTATTATATTGGTTATGCATGATTAGGTAAATCTGATATTTCTTATGGACTGTACCTTTTGGTTCTCTACTTCGTTATCTTATTTATGTCATGCTTATTTGCCTACTCATATACCCGCAGAGTCCACCCGGACTCACCACCCCTGCTTTCCTTTTTGTTGTTTCAGGTAGCAGGTAGATATTTTGCTTGGAGCCAGGAGATGATCCAGTTGCCAGTCCCTCAGTCCCACCGTGTCGGTTTGTTTTGGTTTGTTCTAGTGTCTGTTTTATTTCCGCAGTTAGTTTCCTTGTCAAGTATCGGTTTGGATTTTGTCGTTATTACTGGTTTGTAGACTTTCTTTTATGGTTAAGATGGCTGAGCCATCCATTTATTTTGTTTCGATATAAACTGCGTGGGTGTGTCTTTTATATATTGTTGTGATGCTAGCCGCATGTGGCTAAGCTATATATGTGAGATAGTATGTATTATTGCCCCATATTGTCCGCCGTTCAGGGGAGATGCTGTCCGATTTTTCGAGGAAGCATGTGCCTCTGGGGGCGTGACAAATAAATCCGCCTTTTTTCTGGTGCCTGGTTTGACTTGGTCAAACTAACCAGTCTTTTGATTCTTCGTCTTCTAGGTGATTTTCGGCCAACTGGAGTTAGGCTCACACGAACCCGACTCTGGCCTTTCGCCCCTCGAGCGTGCTTTCTCCCGGCTTCACGTCCGACCAACCGGAGTTAGGCTCACCCGATACCGACTCCGGCCTTTCGCCCCTTGAGCGTGCTTCCTCCCGGCTTCCC
Source organism: Boesenbergia rotunda (assembly GCA_024364735.1). Lineage (NCBI taxonomy): Eukaryota > Viridiplantae > Streptophyta > Magnoliopsida > Zingiberales > Zingiberaceae > Boesenbergia > Boesenbergia rotunda. The sequence continues at coordinate 44,522 of JAGFNQ010000386.1, forward strand.
GTCCGACCAACTGGAGTTTGACTCACCTGAACCCGACTCCGGCCTTTCGCCCCTCGAGCATGCTTTCTCCCGGCTTTCCATCTCTTGGCGTCGCATACGTCCTTCTCGATCCACCGGTGTACTCTTTCGCAGGTTTTGCATTTCTCGAATTGTACCGAGCTCGTCGGCTCACTTCCCCGCACAATCCTTCTCGTCTGCTACGTCTTACACTCGGCTTCCTCCGTACATAAGCTCCTGCACACTTAGCAGAGAGATTAAACACACCAGGATCAAACTTAAATCAGTTGATCACATCAAAACCAACCAAGGGTACTTACAATCTCCCCCTTTTTGATATATATCAATCCGAGTTAAGTTAAGGTAAACAAAATAAAAAAAATATGCATAATAATGTAAACAATGTAAGTTCAAAAAAATTTAAATTTAGAGTAAATTAAAAGTCTACTCCTTAACTTAACCCTATTGCTCCCCCTTTGATAACATCAAAAAATGGGGAAACATAATTAGGAAAGAAAAAAAATTAAGTTTTTTTCAAAAAATAAAAAAAAGCTTTGAAAAATTATAACGACTTCTTTCCACTATATCAGAATCATGAAATTGGATTTATGAAAATAAATTATTTATCTATTTTTAAAATTTTAATTTTAAATTTCGAGCGAAAAATCATAAAAACGAAAAATATTCGAAAAATTTTAAAAAATTCTCAGTAGATGGACAACATAATTGTGCAAAAAACGATATAATTTTTGTAAAAAAAAATTCCGCACATAAATAATAAAAAACTTATCAGTTTAATACAAATTTAGGAACCCAAAATAAGTTCCTGTCTACAGGATTAATTAAAAACTTAGGCGGAATATAGCTTTTGGGCACTTTTTTAAATTGACTCTTATGGTTTTTAAAATACCAATTTAAATTATCAGGAAAGTTGTTTTTTTTGGCGTAAATATGTAATATCAAGTTTTAATTTTTGCACTAAGTTTTTCAAATTATCATTTTCATTTTTCAAAATTTCAGAAGAGGATGTAAGTGCCAATTCATTTTTTAATTACAAATTTTCTTTTTCTAATCTACAATTAGATTTGAGCAAGGCTTTAACTCCTGCATACAACTGATCATTAGAAAGAAAACAAATCTCACTTACCAGGTCGCTTTCGAAAAGTGAGTTTCCTCTTCATCGTCGAATTTTCTGATGCCTCTCCTCCTTCATCAGTGCTCCCTTCTTAATGATTTGCCATCAGTGCAAGTCCCGCGTCTTCTTGACCTTCCGACTCTTCTGACGAGGACTCATCCCAGGTGACCTTCAGTGCATTTTTTTCTCTTTGACTAGTTTTTGAGTTTAGGACACTGATTCTTCAGGTGTCCCTTCTCTTTGTAGTTGTAGCATTTGATTATTCACTTCATTGGGGGTCGTCTTCTTTTCTACGTTCTTAAAATTTTGTTAGCATTAAAAAATCTTTAAAAAGAACTTACCATTTTTGTTGTTTTGTCGTCAGTCGAGGATTCCCCCTCGAGTTGGATCTTCCTTGTGTTCAGTGTGATGATGTCTGCTTTCTTATTCTTTTCTACAAAATGAGATTCATGAAGCTCCAAAGTGGGAAATAATTGCTATAATGTACTTACCGCTAAATCTTTCAAAATGAAATACGCATCGATTACTGAGGTCCATTCCGGGGTTCTCGGAAATGCGTTTAAGACGTACCTTTCAGCGTCGTGACTTGTTACCTTTTCTCCGAGGTTCTCAAGGTCTGTGATTAGTTCTTTTACCTTGGCATGTAGATGCATAACTGATTCTCCATCCTCCATCCGGAGGTTTGTCAGTTGGCTTCGAAGAAGGTCTCATCGCACCAGTTTTGCCTTTGAGGTACCTTCATGCAATTCTAGGAATTTCTCCCAGAGCTCTTTTGCCGAGTTATAATTCCTGATTCGATTGACTTCTTGCGCGGGATGAATGACTAGCAGATGAAATTCCGCTTTGTCGTTTGCTAAAAAATCCGCTTGCTCCTTCTTGGTCCACGACTCTATTTCTTTATCCTTGTCATTGTTGTCTTTAGGAACTGAAAAGTCATTTTTCATAATTAGTAGCATTTCAATATCAGTTTTAAAAAATACCTGCATTCGGCGCTTCCACATCGCGAACTCCCCCTCAAACTTCGGTGGGTAGATTATGGCTCCAACCATTTTCTCGAAATTACTGCAGTCGGCGGTTAGTCCTTCTACGACGACCTTGGCTCTGATACCACTTGTTGGATTGAGTTGGACTGGCTAGAGGGGGGTGAATAGACGGTAAAAAAAAATTAAAATGGAAGGCACTCATCTTTTAAAAAAACTTGGTGGCAATTAAGAACGTTGCTTCCAAGGCAGTGGACGTTCAATAAAAATCTCCTTATGGCGGAGAAGCCTTACAACAACGGCACACTAGACTTAAGAGATTTTGTAAGTGAATGAATTGATTTATAAAGCTAAAACACTAAGCCTATTTATAGCTTAAGAGAATAAATCTGGATTGTTGATTGTTGATGAATTTTCTCTTGGTCGTTGATCCATGGATGTAATCTGGACGGTTGATCTTGGATGGGATAAAACTGCATCCATTGAATCTGATTAAAGGATAAGGTATTATCCATTAAGAGATAAAGTTTAATTAAAACTTTATCTTCTGCTTGAGACTTCGCTGTTGTGATCTCCAAGTGGTAACATCGACAGTAACTTGTTAACTTCGTCTGGTATCCCAGGTGGTAAGCATGGAGACATGTGCTGGTTGAGGTTTCAAATTTGATTCCTCTTAGCAACAAATAAATCCCCTTTTTTTCGGGAACCTGGTTTGACTTGGTCAAATTGACCAGTCTTTTGGTTCTTCATCTTCTGGGTGATTTCCGATCAATCGGAGTTAGGCTCACCTGAACCCGACTCCGGCCTTTCGCCCCTCGAGCGTGCTTCCTCCCGGCTTCCCGTCCCTCGGGCATCACGTACGCCCTTCTCGATCCACCGGTGTACTCTTCCGTAGCTTCCGCGTCCCTCGGATTGTACCGAACCCATTGGCTTACTTTCTCGCACAATCATTCTCGTCCGCTACGTCTTACGCTCGACTTCCTCCGTACCTAAGCTCCTACACACTTAGCAGAGGGATTAAACACACCAGGACCTAACTTAAATCAGTTGATCATATCAAAACCAATCAGGGGTACGTACACAAAGATGGCCTGAAATTTTGTTATCTTGGCTATATATGCTATCTTGGTTGTTCAATAAAGCTACCACTTCAAGTTGTCATCGAATTTTGTTAGAAATCTGGACTGAGAAAACACAAATGCGATGCATCAAGGGATTTCCATATGACATTGAGAAACTACTGAAACGATATATTTGTCTTAGACATCATTTCCGTGTATGCACATCCAGGAACTACTGCCATTGATTTTCTGTATATGCACATCCAGGCACAAATGTGTTCCTACTGACTCTCAAAAAAAGTGAATTCATCATAGTTTGTAGACATGTGACATAATTAGATATTTAAAAATTGAATCTGTGAGAAATCTAATAATTCTATCTTGTAAAATCTAGTCTTCATTTTAACTTCGTTTTTCAGACTAAATGTGATTAGATATTTTAACTTCCTTTTCTGTATGATTTTCACTCCTAAAGAGGAAACCTAAAATAAAAATATTTCAGTCCCAAAGAGGGTCCGAAATGAAAAATTTCAGACCCTCTTTGGACCTGAAATGAAATCCAATTGATTTTTAATAATTTTTTCGATGATATCTAATCTATCCTAATTTATACATATAAATTTTATTTTAATTTCTATTATATATATTTATAATATATACAATTCTACGAACTTTATTTCTTTATTTATATTTTATATATCTTTCCTCATTTCAGGTCCAAAGATAATTTTACAAAGCCATCTTTACTTCATTTAACTTCTTATTTTCCCTATTGACATGATGTAGGCAAGGCAAACAATGGTAGAGTTTTAAGCTAGAGACAACGTCTTTAGATTGCAATTGACGCCGCACAAGGTTTGGAATAATGTGAACTTTCAAGTATCAATATCCCTTGCCTGCTTTCCTGGCCAGTCATCCAAGATGATCTTATTTCATTTATTAAAATGCATTGCAAGGCTTGAGTATTTGCACAAAGGATGCAAACCGCCATTAGTTCATAGAGATGTGAAGTCAGGAAATATCCTTTTGAGTGAAACTCTGGAAGCTAAGATAGCAGATTTTGGGCTTTCGAAAGCTTTTGTAAGTGAGACAAACAGTCATATTTTTACTGCAGTGGTGGAAACTACTGGATACCTTGATCCTGAGTATGTCACTGTTTTTCATTTAAGTAGTTGTTTCAAGAAAGCGTCAGATATAGGTAGTTGTTTCTACCTATGTTTCATTTAAAAATCAATTGGATTTTATTTAAGTCTAAAGAGGGTCTAAATAAATTTATTTCAGGCCAAAAGAGGGCTTGGAAATTTTCATTTCATACCACTTTGGAACTGAAATATTTTTATTTTAGAGACCCTCTTTAGGTGTGAAAATATAAATAATAAAAATAAAATAAAAATAAGAAAAGATATATAAAATTTAATAATTTTGATATTTCAGGTTCTCTGTTAATTTTTTCAAAATCTGAAACTTAGTTAGATACTAGCATTAGATATAAATTTTTTAAAAAAAGATAAAGGAAAATAAATACAGTAAAATATAAAAAAATAGAGATTTAAATAAAGATATAATATAATAAAGAATAAAGTAAAATAAATAATATAAGTAAAAAAATATATAATAAAAATTAAGTATAAAATAATAAATATAAAAGAGAGAAAGATTAAGCAAATATATAAACAAAAAAAATATTTTATATAAATATAAAATATAGAATAAAGAATAAAAATAAAGAAAGTATAAAATATAAATAAATAGAATTTATAGATTAAAAATATAAGAAATAAATATAATAGAAATTTAAATAATTCAAAAAAGGGAATCAGATTGTCAAGGCTAAAAGAAGGATGTAGTGACAAAGTACTCCTCCAGTAGATGGTTCTTTCTACCACCCTTTGCCCCACCAACATAATCGCAACACTACCTCAATTGTTTATATGCGTCAATACATATTTTCAGGTTAATCAGGTCTCCTATAACGGGCACTACATAGAAGTCCTTCGACAACTTGCGTCAATACATATTAAAAATAATTGGATTTTATTTCAGGTCAAAGAGGGTCTGAAATAAATTTATTTCAAGCTCTCTTTGGGCTTGAAATAAATTTATTTCAGGTCCTCTTTGGACCTGAATAAAACTCCAAATTTGTGAATGATCAGACTTGATTTTTCTTGCAAGTAACCACTTACCTCTTGTAAACTAATCTGGTTTTCGAGATTTTGGTTGGTGGTTAATGTTTCTTTCAGAAACACTCTTAACCAGGAGGCTAATTTGTCTAAACCTTGCTTGTTGGGAAATATTTGGATGTGTGATGCCTTGTACAATTCCAATACAGTGTTCACATCCTTCAGATATCCTTGCAATGTATTGTTAAAATAGTGCTAGCTCATCACACAGCTAACACATCAAAACCAATATCACAGTCAACAATAGGTATCATACATTTGATTCGATATTGAATCTATTAGATTCATTTCAGGTCCAAAGAGGGTCTGAAATAAATTTATTTCAGGCCCTCTTTGGACCTGAAATGAAATCTAATTAATTTTTAATAATTTTTTCGTGCTAAGTGGCACGATTCGAGAAGATCATTTTTAGTGGTTAGGACTAAGTTTTGACATCATAATTACTTTCTCCTAGCTTAACCCTACCTAGTGATATCAAGTATTGAGAAATCCAAATATCGTAGGTCCATCAGTTGGTGTTGGTGAAAACTCGCTGATGAACTAGAAAAGTCCGATTGTAATAATTTCAAATATTATGAGTTTATGGTATTGCAAACACTCGTATTGTGCTATGCAATGTATATTAAGGGGATTTATAGATATTCTTCAATAGTATGATACATCTAAGCTTGTTTAAAGGTAAATTAAATTATGTTATTTTTTTAATATTAATATTTTATTTTAATTTCTATTATATTTATTTCTTATAATTTTAATCTATAAATTTTATTTATTTATTTATATTTTATACTTTATTTATTTTTTAATTTTTATTCTATATTTTATATTTATATCTTTATTTTTTTATCTCTTTATATATTTGCTTAATCTTTCACTTTTTTATATTTATTATTTTATACTTTATTCTTATTATATATATATATTATTTATATTATTTAATTTAATTTATTCTTTATTCATATTATATCTTTATTTAAATCTCTTTTTTTATATTTTATTGTATTTATTTTTCTTTATTTTTTAAAAAAATTTATATATGATGTTAGTATCTAACCTAGCTTCAGATCTTGAAAAAAAAAATTAAAAGAGGGTCTAGTATATCAAAATTATTATATTTTATATATCATTTCTTATTTTTATTTTATTTTTATTATTTTATATTTTCACTCCTAAAGAGGACCCTAAAATAAAAATATTTCAATCCCAAAAAGGGCTTGAAATGAAAAATTTCAGGCTCTCTTTGGGTCTGAAATAAAAATATTTCAGGCCCAAAGTGGGTCTAAAATAAATTTATTTTAGACCCTCTTTGGACCTGAAATAAAATCCAATTGATTCAATATCGAATCAAATGAATGATACCTATTGGTGACTATGATGTTAGTTTTGATGTGCTAGCTGGGTGATGAGCTAGCACTATTTTAACAATACATTGCAAGGATATCTGAAGAATGTGAACACTGTATTGGAATTGTATAAGGCATCACACATCCAAATATTTCCTAACGAGCAAGGTTTAGACAAATTAACCTCTTGGTTAAGAGTGTCTCTGAAACAAACATTAACCACCAACCGAAATCCCGAAAACTAGATTGGTTTACAAGAGATAAGTGGTTACTTGCAAAGAAAAACTAAGTCTGACTATTCACAAATTTGGAGTTTTGTTCATATCCAAAGAGGGTCTAAAATAAATTTATTTTAGGCCCTCTTTGGGCTAGAAATATTTTTATTTCAGGCCCCATAAAATAAAATATTTCAGTCTAAAGTGGGTCTGAAATAAAAAATTTGAGGCCCTCTTTGGATCTGAAATGAAATCCAATTGATTTTTAATATGTATTGACACAAGCTGTCGAAAAACTTCTATGTAGTGTCCATTATAGGAGACTTGATCAGCCTGAAAATATGTATTGACGCATATAAACAATTGAGGTCGTGTTGGTGGGGCAAAGGGTGGTAGGAAGAACCATATACTGGAGGAGTACTTTGTCACCACATCCTTCTTTTGGCCTTGACAATTGATTCCCTTTTTGAATTATTTTAGTGCAATTTTTACTCGTTGCTCTTTCGATTATTTATTTCAGTATTCTAAATAAAAAGTTGAGAAAGGGATAATTTTATGGAGATAGAAGAGTTTCTATGTATTAGAATTGGTGATTCTTTATGTGATGCTTCCAAATTTTATTTCATTTTTCAACTTTCCATTTAACTTATTCATAATTGATCCCTTCATTCTTGTCCATCAAAAAAAATTATTAAAAATTAATTAGATTTCATTTCAGGTCCAAAAAGTGCTTGAAATAAATTTATTTCAGACCCTTTTGGGCCTGAAATATTTCATTTCAGGCCCAAAGATGGTCTGAAATGGATATGAAAATTTTCATTCAGACTCTCTTTAGAACTGAAATATTTTTATTTTAGGTTCCCTCTTTAGGAGTGAAAATCACATGGAAAAGGAAGTTAAAATATCTAATCACATTTAGTATGAAAAAGGAAGTTAAAATGAAGTCCAGCTTTTACAAGATAGGATTATTAGATTTCTCACGGGTTCAGTTTTCATATATGTAATCGTGTCACATGTCCACAAACTATGATGAATTAACTTTTTTTGAGAGTCAGTAGGAACACATTTGTGCCTGGATGTGCATATATAGAAATTCAATGGCAGTAGTTCCTGGATGTGTATACACGGAAATGATGTCTAAGACAAATATATTGTTTCAATAGTTTCTCAATGTCATATACAAATTCCTTGATGCATCACATTTGTGTTTTCTCAGTCTAGATTTCTAACAAAATCCATTGACAACTTGAAGTGGTAGCTTTGTTGAACAACCAAGATAACATCTATAGCCAAGAAAACAAAATTTCAGACCTACTTTGGGTCTGAAATAAAAAATTTTAGGCCTTGTTCAGGCCTGAAATGAAATATTTTAGGCCGTCTTTGGACCTGAAATGAAATTTAATTGATTTTTAATAATTTTTTCAGTGATATCTAATCTATCTTAATTTACATGTATAAATTTTATTTTAATTTATATTTTATATATTTATAATATATATACAATTTTACTAACTCTATATTTTTATATTTTATTTATTTTTCTTTATTTTATTTTATTGATATTTTTTGATATTTTCTATTTTCTATTTATATTCTTATTTCAAGCTAAAAGTACTTGAAATAAATTTATTTTGAGTCAAAATGACCATAATGATTATTTATAAGATAATTTTTTAATTATTTTTTAATATTTTCATAATCACAGTATATTTCCAGTAAAATATAGTAAATGTTTCAGGCTTGGTCGAGTTACAAAGCAGGAAGATATATATATATATATATAGGATAAGAGAAGATGAGAATATCTGTATTCGAATCATAATTTATTATTTTAAAATTAAATTATGAAAAAATAATTCAGATATTTTAAAAAATAAATTATGAAAAAGAATTATTGACAGAAGAGATATAAAAAGAATGAATTAATTTAATATGAATCATTTAGTAAAAAATAAATCATAATATATATATATTATATATATAAATATAATATAATATATATATATATATATTTTATAAATATAAATTCTCACGCGTATCTTTCTGTAAAATGCCGCCCTAAATTTGCATGTTACCGATTCGTCGTACGAAACATGTTCGAAAGTTATGCAACGGTCGCAATCAATTATGTAGAAAGATAAGACATCTCTCTTTGGTCTTTCTGTTCGGCGGACGCATAATTTCGGCTGGTTCTCCACGTGTTTGTCGTATTGCCGGCGAGGGTTCATGCGCTGTTGCCGGTGTCGCGTGGGCTTGTTGCCTAAGATCCGTGATTCGTCCGCCTTGCAGATTTTTTGTTTTTAAATTTAAAAAGGAAGTGCAATGCTAAAAGATTTGTGATGTGCCCTCATCTACCCAACAAATTTACGTTAGAAGAGGCTAAGAGGGTTTGTAATTGTCACAAAACTAATACATTAAATTTATCAGGTTTACTTATAAAACTCAGCAAGAGTTAATAAATCAACAAGTAGAACACTAATTCCAGTAAGTATTATCGTAGATTAAATTGGATATATTTGAAGTGTAGCCGATTATAGTTAGATTTCAAGAATAGGAATTCTCTGTCTCGAAATTTTCTCTATTCCTGTGTCTCAATTCATGAATAATGATCTATGAGTCGTCGATTGTCAATCGGATATCATCGACAGGATCTGATCGCCGTCTCGAACCAAACTATACTTTGGAGGGTACGATGAACCTGTCGAGGATCGGCGTAATTACGATCTTTCGGATTCACCGTCGAATTCGACAAAATCGTAATTATGATAATCCCGACTGATTTATGATTCTTTAAAATATTATTTGATTTTGGACAGCGATTAAAAATTATTGATGATGTTCGATGGACAACCGAAAGATTGTGGATCATGATTGGCGAATTAGAATACGAAGACTGATAGAATTTTCGGATAGTGGATCCCGATGAGATTTCAAATTTAAACTGAACGACAACATTGAATGCCTGATTCCGAACTCCAAGGACGAGACGGCCAAGGAGGAATACAGATGCAGTGCCTTTCAATTACAGTATGGGATTGTTGTGGATCTCCTGCAATTCCTTTTTATATTGTCATGCTCCAAAAGCATCCACAGGCTTCAGGAGCTGCCCGATTATGAAAATGGTTGACCAACACTAAAATACTACAAAAGCAATTGGATCCGATCAAGCTAGTCTGCCAACGACCAACCAAGTATTTCCTGCGGATTTCTCCCCACAGACGTACCCTCCTGGTGATTGGATACTGCATCGTAGCTGTCGGTTCCTCTCCCGTTTGGGATTCAAATCACGGAGCGAAACATTGAGATGGCCGAGTCCTGAGCTGAAGGCTGAGGCGGAGGTTGAGAGAGAGGCAGAGTGAAGTATTTTGAAGTTGGAATCGATCTCACAGTCGAGATCTGCGCGACTACCAGTTAGCTTGCCGACTTGCCGCCGAGGAATCGAGAACCCGACGCCCTTTTCACGGTTGGTGGTTTAGAGAATATGATTAGGTTTTGGTTCTGTCTCTCTTCGTTCGCGATTTACTATTCTTCAACTGATTTTTTTTGGAGGGTAGATCTTGAGTCCTGATGCGATCGAGTTTCTTGGAAACAGACGAGATTTTCGACTGGAGGGAACAGTGTAGAGTTTCGAGTTCTCTTGTGTCGAAGTTTGGTGGAAGGAAACATGAGTCAAGGCCTTAGGGCTGGGGTGATGGCGGCGCCAGCTCCGCGGCGGATCTTGACGAAAGAGGCGGACGAGGAACTCGCCCTATTCTTCGAGATGCGGAAGCTGGAGAAAGAGCGGAACAACAAACTTCAGCAAAATGCTAGCGAAATCGATCTGCCATTGGGTAATATTGTCCTTGCCAATGACTTTCTTATAGGCAATACCCATTTGACCATTCATTTCATACGAAGAAGATTTTTTTTCTTGGTGGCTAGTTCCTCACAGTGATTGTTTGCTAACTATGTGTTTATTATTATTATTTTTGGTTCTGGTGCATAGGCCTCAAGCCAGGGATTGCTCCCCTATTTAAGATCACAAAGGCTCGGATGGATGAATTCCTGAACTCCGACTGGGGAAAAAATGACTATGACTGGTACCATAATATTTTCCTATCAATCATATCACTTACCATCTATGACATACTTCCATGATGAATGGAGATATCCGATCTTTGCGTGATTTTTGGAATTATAGTTGCCTTACCAACTCCATTGTGTGATTGCTGTAGTGTTTGATTCAGTGGACGAATTTCCTATGTGCAAAATACATTTCTGTTGTCTTATGAATTTGGATAAACTAAATTCCTGTGTTCCATGTGGAGTAGTTAGTAATCTTAGTAAGATAATCTGTAATAAAATCTAGTGATTGCCCTTGGACATGCAATTGAGAAGGTCTGTTCATTTTGCTGAAATGGGAAACTATTTAATTGGTTTACAAGGTTCAAATTCTAAATATCTAAAAGCCTGCATTCTTTCATTCACAGATGAAACATTATTTTCATTCTATATTTTAGTTTCTATATTAATTTCTCCTCTTCCTTCTTTCATGTAATTTCCTTGACTTTGTTGACTGCTTGATAACAATTTCAAATTTCCTTACTGTATCTTAATATGCGTACTACATTTTTTTGTAATATGTACTGAAATGAGAAGAAATATGGTTGGATACTTTTTTGATGAGTTGCTCAAAATTAGGTGCCTAGTCATATTAACAGGAAAGAAAACTAGCTGCATGAATTTGCTGGAATTTGATGATGAGGAAGACCATCAAAATATAAATTACTTTTTCTTATTAGTTCCTTTGTGATATTTTTTAATCATGGTAGTTTGCAGACAATTTGTAGTTCCCTATTACCATTATAATTTCTAAACATTTTTGTAGTTCCCTATAATTGCTCCAATTGACACACAATCTCTCATTTTTAGCAACTGGTGTGAGTTTTCTATTTTCTATAATGGCATTATTCTCCTAATATATACATTTGATTAGAACAATCAATTTTATTGGAAGTCAGCAACCAATGATGACATTATGATACTAAAAATTTGATCTAAACCTGACAACCATAGAGTTATTTGATTGGCTAAGTATTACATATTTGCCTGGAATGAAGCAAAAAACCATTATTTTCTATTTCAGGCTTCTTACACCACCAGGTACTCCACTTCTTCCATCTTCAGATACTGAATACAGAAGATCTCCTATCATTTGTAATGGAACTCCAAAGGCTTCTCCCACTATGCTGAGATCTAGGGTGAGTCTATTCTATATCCTTGAATCTTTTGTGCCAGGAATTATGATTTAGCATGCAGTTTACCTAGGAAATAAACCGTGCAATGACTTGCATATTAACGTTGCCATATAGGAAAGTTAATGAGTGCAGTGAATCCACATAATGGCATGTTTTTTTTATATTTTCTGGTTGAAGGTGTTTAGCTTTACATAAAGGAACAGTAAAAACACTATAACTTACATCGATTGTTATTGTTCGATACTTTTCCTGCAATTTAGTTCAAAATACTGTTTCTTTTTAAAATCTAAATGGTTCCTTTTGAAAAATTAGACTGGAATCCTATCCAACCAGTATTTCCCTTTCTCGTGACAACTTATCATGACAGAGTAGCGGAAGTAGGAGGTGGGAATAGAGGCAAATATTGAGTGTGGGGGTGGGAGAAGGATTGTGGGAGAGAGTTGGGAAAAGAGCTAAGAATGTGGAAGGTTAGTTGCCGCTAGAGGGCTTGCTGAAAAGGAAGATAGTGAAGTATAGATGCAGCAGTTTATATATGAAGAGAAGGAAAAATAAGGAGTTACCAAACCATTTACCTGCAGCAGTTTACAGTATTGACAACATGTTCAACACCGCCCATGGATTCACAGTGGATAATGATAGAATTATGTGAAGTAGCAATTAGGCAATACAATTGGCTACATAATTCTTGTTATCATAATGAGATTGTATAAATAAATGCCGGTAAATAATTTGTATATAAGTGGCCACAATACTAAGAACAAATTTTATTCTCCTTTGTTTTTCTTCCTTCCTTTGTCTTTGTTCGCTCATATACAAGTGTTTTGAGCAGCCTAATCCAACAGAATATATATATATATATATATAGCAGGAGCACTTTTTTCTGGATTATTCAACTATTCATGCATTATAGAAATAATAGTGATCCATGTTACACCAAAATTGTGGTCATCATAACATTCACAAATACTCGTGAGTGGATCAGTATGTATAGATGTATTGTATGATGCACTTTTGCTTCATTTACCTGTTTGAATAATAGTTTTCCGATCTTCATACTATTTCGCAGTTAGTGAATGCTCCAGATCCGTTAAGAGACACATTGTTACCCAGATCTGCCTTGAACTCATCTGCTGTGGGAATCCGGAGACCATCATCTGCTGGTGGCCGTAATAAACCACGACCTGCTACTCCAACTGGACGCCCTACAATACCTGCTGCTCCAATAACTACCAGTAGACCTTCAACTCCAACCTCCAGAGCTGCTTTACATGCAAAGTCACAAGCTCCATCACGATCATCAACACCAGTCAGGTCTTCTACACCAACATCCAGACCATCAGTATTAGCAACAAGTAATCATGCATCGAGGTCAGCAACTCCTACGAGAAGGCCTTCAGCCCCATATAATACATCTGCTGTTTGTGCTCCACAAAGTCGACCATCTTCTATCGTAAGATCTGCTTCAACAGCATCCAAAAGTTCAGCACCATCACGAGGAAGTTCCCCAACGATAAAGTCTGGCCATTAAAACCTTCAGACATCCCTGGTTTTTCACTTGATGCACCTCCAAACTTAAGAACATCATTGCCTGATAGGCCCTCTTCAGCTTCGCGTGGCAGACCTGGAGCTCCCACGAGACGATCATCTTCTGTTGAACCTGGACCTGCTGTTCGACCAAGGCGCCAATCTTGCTCTCCATCCAGAGGTAGGGCTCCAAATGGTAACATCCAAAAGGTAAATTCTGTGCAAACACCGAACAAACTTCAGCAAAAGGGTGGTGATGTGAATCCTGTTGCAATCGGAAATAGAATGGTTGAGCGAACAGTCAACATGAGAAGGCTCGTGCCCCCAAAGCAAGACGACCATCAATCGAGCTACAACAATCTCTCTACTAAATCTTCTCTTTCACCAGGAAGCACGGGTTTCGGGAGGTCACTGTCAAAACAATCCTTGGATATGGCATTCCGACACATGGTATTTAAGTTACTTTCTTTGGTCCTTTTGTGATTCATGTTCCTCCAAACTCTGATTGATCGTTGTTGCAAAAGCAGGATATCAGGCGAACCATTCCCAGCTATTTGAAGCCAGGTATGGCAAATGCTTCAGCATCGTCGTCAGTTTATAGTGTGAGGTCAGTGCCCGCAGGAAGTAGGACTTTGAGCGTTTCAAACTCTCCTCTTGCCACAAGTAGCACCACCAGTTCTGAACGAAGCGTAAACAACAACCATATGGTCGGTCTTGATGGAAGTGAGGTTGAAGATGATATTATTAGTGAGAAAGGAAGCATTTGTTCCTCTACTGTCTCCATTACCAGATGATCAAAAAGTAGAGTTCTTTTCTGTTTAAATAAGTGCTGACTATTTGAGTACAAGAGGGAGGCCTCTTTTGGAATGATCTGATGAGTTTTGTACTAGCTTGTTCCTTAAAGCATTCGCGTAATTTCTCTTTTGTTCATTTTTTCAATATAATGCATTACGTACTACCAAATTACCTAATTTCACATTTTTGAGTTTTATATACAAATTTTAAATTCGGGTTCAAACCTAAAAGAAAGTATTATACATTCCCATTAAAAAAAAACAGCTCCGAGTCTATTAGAAGAACAATTACGAAACGCAAATCTTGACTAGTTCTTTATGTTATTAATTCGAATCAAGTATACTCGATTTTTTTTTTTTGGACTCTTAATTAGAACTCTTAGATGGAGAAATAATTGTGCATGCCTTGACTTTAATGTCAACGCAAATAATGTTTTATTGTTGAACATGTTTAATCCATGTCCGTGGGGAAGTGTAGTGCCATCCAATTATTTCATATTTATAATTTATCATTTCTTAAAAATATTTTCCAGGATAAGTTAGATAGTAGGCCTTCATATATTAACTAAATTTTTACCTGTCGAAATGTTTTTTTTGTCAATTATTTACCTATAGGGCAGGGATCCTCTGGTCCCAAAATCCCTGGTCCATCCCTGATCCACACTAAAATTGCGGTCGGATCGTGATTGTGATCCGGCCACAATTTGTTTCGATCCCCTCTAGGGTTCACCGTGCCCCTCAGGTTATAGTTTGGGTTCGAACGGTTGGCCGGAGGCCACCCGACGACCTAAACCCTAAATCTAAAACCCTAAATCCTAAATCCGGATTTAGGGTTTAGGCCGACGGGGTGGCCTCCAGCCACCCGTCCAAACCCAAACTATAACCTGAGGGGCACGGTGAACCCTAGAGGGGATCGAAACAAATTGCGGCCGGATCGCAATCACAATCCGGCTGCAATTTTAGTGTGGACCAGGGATGGATCAGGGATTTTGGGACCAGAGGATCCCTGCCCGGTGTTGAGGGGCAGGGATCCTCTGGTCCCAAAATCCCTGGTCCATCCCTGGTCCACACTAAAATTGCGGCCGGATCGTGATTGTGATCCGACCGCAATTTATTTCGATCCCCTCTAGGGTTCACCATGCCCCTCAGGTTATAGTTTGGGTTCGAACGGGTGGCTGGAGGCCACCCCGTCGGCCTAAATCCTAAATCCGGATTTAGGATTTAGGGTTTAGGGTTTTAGATTTAGGGTTTATGCCGTTGGGTGGCTTCCCGCCACCCGTCCGAACCCAAACTATAACCTGAGGGACATGGTGAACCCTAGAGGGGATCGAAACAAATTGCGGTCGGATCACAATCATGATCCGACCGTAATTTTAGTGTAGATCAGGGATGGACCAGAGATTTTGGGATCAGAGGATCCCTACCCAAATTATATGGCATACCTTTAGTTGTTAAAATTTGCACATCTTTTATATATTTTACATATATGTAAATCAAAATCTACATATTATTTACTATAGCAAGTAAATGAAGGAGGATTTTGCAAAGAAGAGATTAAAAAGGTAAATAAATTTATTGTATAAATAATTACTTAAATATGACTCTTAAAAAAACAATCATGATTATATAATTGATTTCGTTTAAACAATTAGTCAAAGTAATTCTTTATAAGTGCGATTGTATTGTCAGTGATGCTGAGGTCTCTTTTCGATGTTTATATTATTTTTGGGTTGATATCCAAATTGATCTATCAGTTAAAATCAAAGTGGATTAAACTTATCTGAAAAGGAAAATCAAGTTGGCTTGAATGAAATCCAAGATACTCCTCTGTACAGATAGGTCTGGTTAAAGAATAGATCTCATATATTATCTCGGTCTCAGAAACCATCTCTATTTTTCGTCTTAGTTTGAGATATCATCTTTGCTTCATATGTCATCTCGGTCTCAGATAATATCTTTGTTTCATATGCCATTTCGATCTCAAATATCTTCGTTTCTTCATACGTTATCTCCGTCTTAAACGTCATCTTAACTTCAAATATCATCTCAATTTACCTTATTATCTCAAGCGAAATTATATTCTACTTTTTGTAAAAGTCGCGCGAACCCTGAGACGCTGAGCTTCTAGATTGCCCACCGCAAGCGCTTCCCGATTTACCCTGGTGACCGGTGAGAAACTTCCGTTGGACCGAACCAGTCACCTCAGATTCAATTTATCTGCTGCCTGGTTCATCATTTTTTTTTACTTTTTGTAAAAGTCATTCTCTACTACCATGAAATGGATGTTGTTTCAACATAAATTCATTAACAGTAACTATGATGTGACATTTTGAAAATGAATAATGATATATACAGTGAAAATGAATATTTCAGTGAAAATTTTGACCGTTAATCGGTGGTACTTCCGACGTCTGATCGTCGATCGGAAACTGTCGGCGGACTTCGACCGTCACCCGGAACCAAATTTTATCTGGGGGCACGATGAATCCGTCGGGGATCGTCGCAATTGCGATTTCGCATTATTCACCGTTGATTCCGACGGATTTATCGTTATCGGCGATCCTCACGAGTTCATCGTCCTCCCAAGGTATAGTTTGATTCAGGACGACGATCAGAGGCTGATGGTGTCCGATCGACGATCGGACGTTGACCGTGCCACCGATTGATAATTAAATTTTTTACTTAAATATTTATTTTTACTGTGTAAATCATTTCCTTTTGAGAATAACCTGATAATTATGACGTAGACCGACTTAGTCTCATTTATGCTTTTTAAAAATGATTAATGAGATTTTTCCAACCAAGTCTCGACTCATATATGCTTCCTAGTTAACACGTGATGCTAATGCTCTGTTTACTTGAGAGAGCGGAAAGTAAAATTAAGGAAAAGTTTCCGCAGTGGAAATCTTTCCATTGTTTACTTCATTAAAATTTAAAGAGGGAAGAGAAATATAATCCATCCGCGGATAGTTTTGGAGCCAAAATCGATCATCTCAAAATCGGACGGAAAGCAACGGATGGATAAAAAAATGACGCATGTACCCCTTTTCATTTACAGAATTACATTATAAACCAAAAAAAAATAACGCATGTACCCTTGTTAACTCATAAAATTACACCATATACCAAAAAAATGACGCATGTACCCTTTTGCATTAATAAAATTACACCGCATATGCCCACCTTCCTTAATCATGGTAAACAAGCATGCAAAGGAAAGGATTTCTTTTCCTTTCTATTCTCTTCCCATGCCCCTAAGTTTGTTTAATCCATCCATCATCCACTCTTTTAAGTAAACAGAGCATAAATAAATGAGAAATCAACCCATCAATTGTCAGATAGGCCTCATTTTTTACCACAACAATGATGATATTCTTACTGACATGAAAATATTTTAGCAAGAAGTTTTATATAAGCGCTCATGAAAGGAATATGGAATATGGAAAGGGTTGAATCCTTAACATAAACTTTACCCGATTTCATCCCCTCTCCACGAACTTCATATTTTAATTTTTTACATGTAGCTTTGGGATCCGTCTCACGATCAATCTAATCTTGTTTTGGAAGTGTTTTACTAGGCCCAACTATTCGTTTTGTCCAATAATCTTCCGAGTATGCGTACATTAGTTTAACTGTTGACTGATGACTCGATCATTCACACAGTATGTTGGCTTGGTTGATTCAATTAGAGTTTTTTTATACACTTCGTATAGGGAATCAATGCGAGACAGTTTTTAGCGTGCTGCTCAAGAGGTCTTCCGTTTCCCAAATAAATAAATTTCAAATGACGTTGTACATTGGATGAATTCCGTTAACTTCTCCAACAATAACCCATCAACAAATAGGAGGAAAAGCTTTCTTCTCGAAAGAGCACATGAGATTCTTTCGACTGCATGCCGTGAGAGAAACTCCCATCAAATTGACTTGGAATTCATTTATTCTCCTAACCTCGTCAATAAAACCAAATCCATCACGCTTTTCTTTTAATCAATCTTAAGCTCGATTGGTTATTCTAACTAAACACAAGGAACTTTATTTACAATGACTTGGAATGCAAGTTAAGCAAGCCACGACAAACGACTGACCTGTACCTAGCGGGGCTTTGACACGTTTCACGCTTCAATTTTCAACGATAATCTTTTCTTTTTCTTTTGTCAAACCACGTTATTCTATTAAAATGGATTCGACCATAAAATATTTTAATAATAATTATTATAAAATTGGAAGGATATATGTTATGTAACATCACTTCGAATTATACAGACCGCGCCCGACCATGACAGCTGGGCGAGCGAGGTCGGCCATGTGCCGCGCACTGCACGCGTTTGATGAGAGCCCGCGGTCACCGCCTCCTCGCTCGGCGTCGCAACAATAACCACGCGACGCGCCATCATCATCCATTTACTCGCCCGTCTTCATGCCGCCCACCTCGCGCCTTCATGCTGTCCGCCTGGACGCACGTCCTCGGCCGACAGCCAAACGTGCCAAGTCGAGCGAGACATTTCGTCGCACAGACAGCAGTTGGCGGTCCGATCCGCGTAACACTTGGTCAACATCTCTCGAATGTTTAAGAATTCGAAAACCGGAGCAAAGCGACGACGGTCAATTCTAAACAGTGTCGCCGGTTCTTATCCAGAATGGATAGTTTCGTTCCGCCTAACTTCTAGATCTTTCTTTAACGGAGAAAGACAGCGACTCATCTGCTCGACGGTAGGCCCACCCTCAAGTTTTCTGCCGCCTAACACCCGTCGACCTGGCTACATCGTCCAAGTCTAGCCTAGCTGTAAAATAAATAAATACTAATTTCATCACGGACAAGGTTTTGATTTTTGAACAGCCAGCCGGTAGACAACCTAAAAAATACAAGACCAGTTCTGCTTGGATTGTGGGTTTCATCGAGGCCCCCACCTGTTACCTCCAATAGCGGAAAAGATAAAGTCTTGAGTATGTTAAATTTGAAGGTCAATGGAATTAATTAATATCTTTGGATAAGCTCTATTATTTAAAAAAATATTTTATCATTTGATTTTTATAAATATTTTCGTGGAGTTCGATTTCGTGGCTTCTTGCCTTCTTCATCGTTCCCACCGTTTTATTTTTCTTTTTTTTTATTTATTTTATTGTTTGATTTAATGTTTATCCTTTGCTTAGCTGTGTTTGGTGCGTTAATATTATATATATCCCGTCGTATGGATTTGTTCTGTGAAGAAAGACTAGGAAAGTATTGTACATGTTATACCAACATTTCGTCGAGCAGGTGGTGTTCAATCTGCAACCTCCCTCTGCATCTGTCTTGCAGAATACCAAGGATTTGATGGCGGCATCGAAGATATCTGCAAAATCTCCGGCGGCATCCGATAAGAATCCGTTCCCCTCGACGTCCTCCGGCGCTTCTCAATCGGGCCGCGACGCGTCCGTCACCGCCGCCTACGAACGATATCTCCGACTCCCTGAGCTCGCCAAGCTCGCCGGGTCTAGAGAGTTCCCCCAGTGGCGCAACGAGTCGGTTCTAAAGCCGGCCCTCCAAGGACTGGAGATCACCTTCCGGTTCGTTTCCCTTTCCCTTTCCGACCCCCGGCCGTACGCCAACCACCGCCAGTGGAAACGCCGGCTCGAGTCGCTCGCCTCCCGGGAGATCGAGCTTATCGCCGCTCTCTGCGAAGAGGGAGGCGGTGCCAGCGCACCTGTCGCTGATCTCAGCTTGTGCGCGGGGGTACTGTCTAGGGGATATAGTTCGCAGGAGGTGTGGAAGGCCCCCGGCGAGGCGGCGAGCGTGGTGGCACGCACGAGCGAGGCGAGCCTGCTGCCGCGGCTAGCGGCGTGGGAGAAGTCGGAGGATGTCGCCGCCAAGATCCTGTTCCAGATCGAGAGCCACATGCAAGGGTGCGCCTTCACTTTGGGGCTCGGCGAGCCCAACCTCGCCGGGAAGCCCACCCTCGAGTACGACCTCGTCGTCCGGCCCTTGGACCTCCATACCCTCAGACGGTGCTCCAAGGCAGACCAGGAGGACCAAGTCTTGTGCACGATCCTTCAGATCCTCGAATCCTGGCTAAGCGTCGCCCGCGAACTCCTCGCCCGCGTGGAACAGAGGATCGAAGCAGAGGACTGGGCGGCTGCGGCGGGCGATTGCTGGCTCATGGAGCGAATATGGAAGCTTCTCTCCGATGTGGAAGACCTCCATCTTCTGATGGATCCGGACGACTTCCTCCGACTCAAGAGCCAACTGGCGATCAAAGCCGCTTCTGGCGGCGAAGAGGCGGTCTGCTTCCGGTCGGAGGCGCTGATGCACGTGACGGGTGCGTTCAAGGAGCTCCGGCAGAGCGTACCGCGGATCCTTGGCGTGGAGGCAGATCCTAACGGCGGGCCGCGGGTGCAGAACGCCGCGATGAACCTGTTCCACAGCCGGCGGCGCGGGGAAGTGGAGGAGGCGGGGAAGGTGGAGCTGCTGCAGGCGATGCAGGCGGTGGAGGCAGCAGTGAAGCGATTCTTCTTCGCGTACAGGCAGGTAGCGACAGCGGTGATGGGGAACCTGGAGGTGATCGGAAACCGAGCGGTGTACGTGCCTGCGGAATCACTGGATCCGCTGACGCAGATGTTTCTAGAGCCACCTTACTACCCAAGCTTGGACGCAGCAAAAACCTTCTTGGGGGAGTACTGGCGGCAGAGCGACCTCGGAGGCGTTCCGGCCAAGGCAAAGTGGTAGAAGACGACGAGCTGGACTGCTGGAGATCCAAACAGAAACAAAACTAGGAATTATGAGAAAGATGAAAAAAACACAATTTTTTTTTGCCTTTTTTTAAAAGGATTGTCATTATTTAGTATATATGATGAATTGTTTGTACTGGTGGAGTCTATCCATTCTAATATTAGTATATTACCAATCTATTTCTTTATTTAATTTCCTTTATTTTTAGAATATTGATATTATATTTTATCATAAAATAAAACAATGTCTTATTCGACAACGTTTCTCCTCCTTTTATCTCCATCCTTTGCTTCCGCCTGTTGGTCGACGTTATTTAGATCGGGAAGTAGCTATTCGCCTTCGATTTTTGGGGAGAGGGAGGGATGGGGCGGCTGTTTCTAGTAAGACTGGAGGGCAAGATCTACAGCTGCAAGCACTGCCAGGCTAATTTCGCCCTCTCCGACGACATCCTCTCCAAGGTGCGTTGCCGACCTACTTCCACCACCCATCTAATATTTGGAAGGATCGCCCCGATTTTTTCTTGATCACTTGTGTTTTCTGTCTTCTTCGTATCGCTTAGGGTTATTTTCCCGATGGCGAGTTTGCTTCAGTGTCGTTCTCTCACGAATGATTTCATGAATCATGTTTCGCGATTGCTAGAGATGAGACAATTGCGATCCAGAAGAGGATGTTGGTTTCGCTCCTCCAATCGGAGTATTCTTTCTTCAAAGGGAATTAATTCTGATAGTATTTAGGCAGCATAGCTCTCAGCGCTGTTAAATAAACTCTGCATTCTCTTTTAGTTTTTCTTTTAATTTATTGGCGTTATCAGCTTTTCCAGTGATGTATCTTCCCCTCCATTACTTCACAGAATATTTTTGATACGTTATTACTAGAATTGCTGGATATTGAAGTTTATATACGTGAGAAGACATACTGCTAGAATTTTTGATATCTCCTAGAAGGTGCATGGATGAGTTGAGATTGTTGACAGCTTGGGAGAGTGATAATCGTCGGTAAAACTGACTTTTGTTTTCTTGCTATCTACAAGATCATATTTGTTAATCAACTGATTATGTATTACAGATTCAACTACAATTTACTAAATGAAAGGAATCGTAATTATCGTCCTAAGATTTGATTTTTATTAAAGGACACATAAAAAATTATCTTCTTCTTCTTATATCCCTCCCGCCAACAACTCCCTTTCTCAGTTATCTTTCCGAGGCATCCGAACTAATTTTTATTTATTTTCCTTTTAAAATAAGAGAGTGTAGTTCGGATACATTAGGTATTCTTCTTTTTCTTCTTTCTCTCTCAGTACAGGCAACCTACTTGTCATTGTCGAAAAGTGATATTTGTGTGGCGCCCTAGCTGTGTTATAGTCGTGAGCTGATCCCCCAATCCCTTCCTCCCAACCAAAATCTAGACAAATCTGTTCGTGTGTCCCTCAGGCGACTTTAAGGGTTTGCGTGGAAGTCCACATTGATCGTCACTCTCCAGAGTAGGGGGTTAGGGTTTTTGCACTGCTTTATTTTCATAATGACGGAAAAAAGTCTATGGGTGTTTCATCATCTTCTTCCTTAGGATTATCCACTGATAGGGATGAGTAATGGGGCAGGACACATAACACGAGAAAGTTATGTGCAATGCTGGCCAAGCTAAAACCCCGAGGCCAGACCGGGAGCTTGGTTCCCGAGACTATCTCGGGAGGATGGAGGAGGTCCCCGAGGCCAAACGGAGCTCGAGCTCCCGAGGCTATCTCGGGGAGTGAGGAAGGTCCCAAACTCAGTCCGGGAGGTAAAACTCCGAGACTAACTCGGGAGAGTAGAGCCCAAAGAATAGCTTAAGGATAAGAGAACAAAGTTTCAAGTACCCTCCCTTCTTCCAGAACAGGAAGTTCAGCAGGTAATTATTGCTTGTAACGCATGGTAATGATAGTCTTAATAGTCACGATGGTCGTTACCAGTCATCATGGAGAGGAGAACAACTGTCAAATAACCGATAACCATGAAACGTGAGGGAGGAGATGGAGATACATTGGGGGAAGGTGTAAGGTATATTAGATGCTTTTGCACCTAGGTAAAGGGGGTAAGATTTTGGAACTCAGATACTTTGATTTCTCGTTTTCCTCCGTAGAAGAAAGAGTTCTGACTTGAGCGTCAGAGAGGGTTCCACCTGAACTTCTTCCAGTGTATCTCCTTTATGCTCATGCTAATTTCGTAGGCGCGGACATCCTCTCTCGTCGTCATCATCCCGGGTTGCGATTTGGTGATTCGTCATCCCTGTCGTTCACTTTCGGAATAAGTTTTTGGCGTCGTCTGTGGGAAACTAGTCTAAGTTGTGATGGCGAAATCAGAGAGACAACCCATCATTTTGACGCGAGAAGAATTCGACTGCTTAGTCACCAACGTTGTTAGAAGAGCACTGGAGCAACATCAGATCAAACAAGCCACCTCTTAAAGAGAGGCTCCGACGCAGGTTGAGATCCCCAGGGTGTCTTCTTCACACAATTAAAACCGAAGGTCCATCTCATCGCCGGGAGTGTCGACAATGATAGCCTCGGGGCATAGGCGAGACTCG
>JAGFNQ010000386.1:68455-114112 GCA_024364735.1 Boesenbergia rotunda
CGAGTCTCGCCTATGCCCCGAGGCTATCATTGTCGACACTCCCGGCGATGAGATGGACCTTCGGTTTTAATTGTGTGAAGAAGACACCCTGGGGATCTCAACCTGCGTCGGAGCCTCTCTTTAAGAGGTGGCTTGTTTGATCTGATGTTGCTCCAGTGCTCTTCTAACAACGTTGGTGACTAAGCAGTCGAATTCTTCTCGCGTCAAAATGATGGGTTGTCTCTCTGATTTCGCCATCACAACTTAGACTAGTTTCCCACAGACGACGCCAAAAACTTATTCCGGAAGTGATTTGTGACCCGAATTCTGTTTAATCCGTTAATATTTATTAGATATTTTCTTATTAATATGTTAATTAACAGATTCTTTATAAATCTGTTAATTAACAGTTTTGTTATTAATTTTTTATTTGACTAAGTATTCTAAGGTCCCTATAAATTGTGTATCTCATAAACAAGTTGGATCAATCAATCAAGAAAGTTATTTGATTATCTCTTCTTTCTTTTCTCTACCTCTCTTTTTCTCTACTTCTCTTTACTTTATTATGATATAAGAGTTGCCAACTTTGTATTCCGTCGTTCTTAGTGATTTTTCCTCCTTTGCCCGTGATTTTTTCCTGTCAAGGGTTTTCCACGTAAATCTGGTGTGTTCTCTATTATTCTTGTTGTCGTTTTTCGTTCTAATCTCGTAACAAGTGGTATCAGAGCAAGGTTGGTTTTGAGGATTTCAACCGGGATTAATGACAACGGCAAGCATGAAGTATGATATTCCGCTTTTGGATCGCAACACCAGGTTTACACTGTGGCAAGTAAAGATGCGAGCAGTGCTAGCGCATCTGGATTTGGATGACGCGCTGTTCGGGATAGACAACATGCCCTCAACATAGACAAAGGAGGAAAAGGAACGTAAGGATCGAAAAACTCTATCTCAGATCTACCTTCACCTATCGAATGAGATTTTACAGGATGTTTTGAAGGAGAAATCCGCTGCTGCACTATGGCTGAAACTGGAGTAGTTGTGCATGAGAAAAAGTCTTACGAGCAAATTGGGTCTGAAACAACGTTTGTATTCTCATCGCATGCCAGAAGGTACGTCATTAAGAGATCACTTGACCGTGTTTAAGGAAATTGTCTCTGACTTAGAGGCTTTGGAGGTCAAATTTGACGATGAAGATTTAACATTAATCTTACTTTGTTCTTTACCCTCGTCATATACGGCTTTTAGAGATACTATTTTATATAGTCGTGATACTCTTACTTTGAATGAAGTTTATGATTCATTATTCTCAAAAGAGAAAATGAAACAGCTTGTCGAAGGATCTGAGGCTCAGGGTGAGGGTCATATTATTCGAGGAATGACTCAGGAGAAAGACTCTGATGGTAATATCAGGGGCAGAAATAGCGATAAGATATGTAATTATTGCAAGAAGAAGGGTCACATCAAATCTGAATGTTATAAGCTGCAGAATAAGAATAAAAGGGCAGGTGAAAATTCGAAGGAAAAACAATCAGAGAAGTTTGGTGAGGCTGATGTTGCCGAAAATTACAGTGATGGTGAACTTCTCGTTGCCTCTGATGCTGATTTGAAGCAGAGTGAAGAATGGATTCTTGATTCTGGTTGTACGTTTCATATGTGTCCCAATCGGGACTGGTTTTCAACATATGAAACAGTTTCGAGTGGTACCGTTTTGATGGGCAATAATACATCTTGCAGAATTGCTGGTATTGGTAGGGTCAAAATTAAGATGTTTGATGGTGTCATTCGGACACTTGGTAATGTGAGGCACGTTCCTGATTTGAAGAGAAATATGATCTCTTTGAGTGTTCTTGATTCTAAAGGATACAAGTACACTGGTGAAGGTAGAGCTATGAAGGTCAGTAAAGGGTCTCTTGTTATGATGAAGGGACTAAGGAGAACCGTCAGTTTATATGTTCTGCAGGGATCCACAGTAATAGGTGATGTTGCCGTCACAAGGTGATATGGATAAAAGAAGATCACTTACGGAAAGCTTGTAAGGAACCTATTTGGCCGAAAGGACTCTTCAGTGAGCTTAGCGAAGACTTACAGATTACTACAGTCTTTTATGATAGTCAGAGTGTTATTTTCCTCACGAAGGATCAGATGTTTCATGAGAGGACAAAGTATTACTTGGACTTGGTTGATGCTAGATGCTGAGATTTGTCTGTGCGACTTTTGTGAAAAAGGTGGAGAATGTTCATTTAAAGATTTGTGGAATTCGCGTCAAGGTGGAGATTGTTAGAATTTGGTGACCCGAATTCTGTTTAATCCGTTAATATTTATTAGATATTTTCTTATTAATATGTTAATTAATAGATTCTTTATAAATCTGTTAATTAAAAGTTTTGTTATTAATTTTTTATTTGACTAAGTATTCTAAAGTCCCTATAAATTGTGTATCTCATAGACAAGTTGAATCAATCAATCAAGAAAGTTATTTGGTTATCTCTTCTTTCTTTTCTCTACCTCTCTTTTTCTCTACTTCTCTTTACTTTATTATGATATAAGAGTTGCCGACTTTGTATTCCGTCGTTCTTAGTGATTTTTCCTCCTTTGCCCGTGATTTTTTCCTGTCAAGGGTTTTCCACGTAAATCTGGTGTGTTCTCTATTATTCTTGTTGTCGTTTTTCGTTCTAATCTCGTAACAGATGTGCTGAGTGCCATCTCAGAGATCCTTATTAGCGCTTTCACGCAAGGACTCTCTGACGGAGATTTTTTTCGATCGTTGGTGAAGAAATCGCTGGCCAACTTCGATGATTTATTGGGGTGGTCGGTCAAGCATGTTAACGTGGAGGAGGTGCAATATGCCTGTCGAAAAGATTCTGTCGGAGTCCCTATCCAAATCTCGGTACGATCCGAGAGAAGGGAACCGCCCGCTCCTACCCGAGCAAAGGACCCTCACTCCGGGAAGAATTACCGGAACGACAAGAAGAAGTTGGTAGAGATGGTAGACACCGAAGAACTTGAACTGCCGAAGAAGTACTGCAACTTTCATGACAGTACTACCCACTCCACGGAGGAGTGTTACACTCTGAAGAAGAGAAGATTCAAGGATACGGACGCTAAGCCACGCAAAAAGTTGAGCAAGGCGGGCTATCGACGAAGGTCTCCTCCCCGAAGTCTTTCTCCTCATCGGCGACAGTTGGGGGAGGATAGATCCAGGCGTCAATCCCGGTCACCCTTGAAAGGAAGAAGCCGGGAGATGGTGCTCCACCAGTCTGTCTACCCGGAAAGAGACCCTAAGAAAGGCAAGGCTTCGGCTCGGGGACTTCCCTCGAGTCATGTGGGAGTGATCTTGGGAGGATCGACTGGAGGAGATTTACATCAGGCAAGGAAAGCTCATACTCGGAGGTTGAAAAATTACGTTATCGGGATGGATAAGGAGAAGCACCAAGGCCCTGTCATCTCTTTTAGGCCTGATGATCTGGAGGATGTTGAAGCCCTCATGAAGATGCCCTGGTAATTCTCGCTCGTATAGCTAATTATGAAGTTAAACGCATTTTTGTGGATACAGGTAGCTCCATCAACATCCTATACAAGGCAGCGTTGGACCAAATGCAGATCGATGAAGATGAATTACACCCCGTCTCCACCCCACTCTTCGGCTTCACTGGTTACCGAGTACAGCTGATGAAACAGATCTCATTGTCCCTGTCGCTGGGGGATGACAACTTACAAAGAACAAGGAGAATTCTTTTCATGATTGTGGATGCCCCATTGTCGTACAATGCCATTCTGGGAAGACCAACGCTCAGTTTATTCCAGGCAGTGGTCTCACTCTATCACCAGAAGATCAAATTCCCGGTGGGAGAGCAGGTGACCAAAGTTAAAGGAGACCAATTATCCTCCCGGCGATGCTACAGTGGGGAAGTTCGGATATAATCTCGCAAGTGTTAGGATGTATACTAAAAGCCTAGCTTTTATATAGGCATCTACATTTTGGATGAGAATCACATGATCATTGTTTGCATATTTATATTGGTTATTTATGTGCATATTGTCTAATACTTTACGTTACAGATAACATGGTGTGTGGTGTCACATAGAAGATCATGTTATCAGTCCCTTGTAGAGTATAAGTAGAGGCTCACAATCTAGATGGTTTTGGACAAACCATTGGCATGGTTGTAGAGTAATTTGGTATTGGTTTATCTTGACTATAGAATTACACTAGTACACTTTGTGTATATTGAGCAGGACCGATATAGAGTTGATTCAATTTATACTGACTATATAATTGAATCAGACATCAGATATTATGGAGTACATGCTCTTAATCCCGATATAATAACGGGCACATGTACTTAATATTTATTTCTTTGATTTACCAGTGGGCGAAATTTATTGATTAAATCGATAGGCCCGGTAAATTAGAAAATAATATTATTTACATGGTGTGCCATTGATTATAGAAGGAAACCATGCTTTGATGTGTCAGGTTGATGATGTCCCCTTGAGGAGCTCATAAAGCTCATCATGTTAAATCATATAGGTGGATTTGGTCTGACATGATGATAAGGTTGAGTGGTACTACTCATAGAGTTAGATATTAATTAATTAAATTATCAGTAATTTAATTAATTAATGAACATTCGATATCTTAAACATGGAAAGATTTTTATACTCATAATATGTGGAGCTCATATTTAAATATGGGGTTTGGTGAGGTAGATCAATGGTAATTCTCTAGTGGAATGAATCATCATTAATGGATCGGGTTTTGATCCATTAGGTGACCAAGACCCAACTCCTCCTCATGGTTCCTATTGTAGCCTATATATACCTCATGGAGTCATGAGACCAAGGCATCCAATTAATCATTCAACCCTAAGTCTCTCCTCTCTTCCTCTCTCTCCCTTCTCTCTCCTACGGCACGCTGACGGTGGGAAGAAACAAAGGAAGCTTGCTTCCTTTTTCTTCCTCATCTCTTCTCTTCTTCTATCCTTCTTGGAGGCCGGCAATCACAAGCAAAAGAAGGAGATCATCTCCTCTCTGTGGCGTGCAGCAAGAAGGAGAAGAGGAGCAAGTCGGCGCAAGGAGCTTCTTCTTCCATGTGGTGTTTGTGGCCGCAAGTGGAAGGAGGGGATAGAGGAGATAGGGTTGAGTTTTTCTCTTCTTCTACTTCTTCATCTTCTTCCTTTCAACCTTCCTTTGGCTGGCGCATCATGTCAAAGGGTGTGCGTGAGTTTAAGCAAGGAAAGGTTGGTGGTGCAAGGATCTCATCTCCTTTTGTGGCCAGCGACAAGGAAGAAGATCCCTAGGGTCACTCATGTTGAATTTTTTGAGCATCTCTTGAGTGTATTTAGATTGATGCACATGGATCCCATCTCGAGTTTGCTTGATTTCAAGTCCAAGGAAGAAAGTTAATTCTCCCACTAGACTCATCTCAAATTCACTCTCCATGTGTCCAATAAACTCATTCAAATAACCCTTGTTGTTGGAGCCACAAATTATGTCATCGACATATACTTGGGCTACAAAAATATTGTCACAATCTCTTCGTAGAAATAGTATAGGGTCTATTTATCCTCATACCAAGCCCGAGGTGCTTGTTTTAGGCCGTGAAGAGTCTTCTTGAGCTTGAACACGTGGTTTGGAAATTCAGAATTTTTAAACCCCGGAGGTTGTTCAACATAGACCTCTTCTCTTATGAAACCATTTAAGAAGGCCGATTTAACATCTATTTGATAGATTTGAAACCTCTATGTGCTGCAACTGCAAGCATCAACCGAATGGATTCTAATCGTGCTACGGGAGCATAGGTCTCATCGTAATCAAGGCCTTCAACTTGACTATAGCCCTTGGCTACCAAGCGTGCCTTGTTTCTTACGATTTCTCCCTTATGGTTCAATTTATTTTTGAAGACCCATTTGGTTCCAATAATTGTGGTCTTCTTAGGTCTAGGAACTAAGTCCCAAACTTGCCTTCTCTCAAATTGACCTAACTCATCTTGCATAGCGATAATCCAATCGGGATCATGCAATGCCTCGTCAACTATCGTAGGTTCAATTTCTGAAATTAAGGCAACCTCATTAGCCTCATTCCTAAAAAATGATCTAGTTCTAACCCCATGATGGATATCTCCAACAATTTGGTCTTGGGGATGACTAGAGGCTAACCTAGTTTGCCTTTGTGTTGGAGGTGCTTCTTGGATGGTGTCACTAGACATAGGCTCAAACTCAGGGTCCGGCTGAGCTACATTTTGTCTAGGCTCACCATCATCAGATTCATCTGCAACATTTCCAACACTTGGACTCTCATCCAAACCTAGTCTCCTAAGTTCGAATTGAACTCTCTCTACTTCTTCTGATTGATCAATTGCTTTTGGGATATCCTCAAATACAACATCAGAAGATTCTTTAACTAACCTAGACTTCTTGTTGTAGACTCGATAAGCTTTGCTGACAAGGAAATACCCGACCAATATCCCTTCATCAGCTTTCGCTGTGAACTTCCCAAGATGATCCTTGGTGTTTAGAATAAACACCTTACACCCAAATACCCGGAGATGTTTAACTGTAGGTGGTTTTCCAAACCAAAGTTTGTGAGGAGTCTTCCTTAAAAATCTATGAATGAGGACTCGATTTTGCACATAGCAAGCTGTGTTCACAGCTTTAGCTCATAAGTAGCTCGGTAAAGAGTACTCATTAAGCATGCTTCGTGCAACCTCTTGTAAGACTCGGTTCTTCCTCTCTACAACATCATTTTGCTGTGGTGTTCTAGGAGTAGAGAACTCATGTCTATATCCTCTCTCTTAACAAAATTCTAAAAATCTATGATTTTGAAATTCCTCTCCATGATCACTCCTAATTGTTTTAATTGTTGTAGATTTTTCATTTTCAATTCTTCTACAAAAGGAAATAAAAACATTTAGAGTTTGATCCTTATATTTTAGAAAATAAGTCCAAGTATATCTAGTATAGTCATCAATGATCACAAAGCAATACCTACTACCATTCAATGAAATTATTGTACTACAATCAAACAAATCCATGTGTAATAAATCTAAGGCAGTAGAGGTACTTACAACGCTTTTACCTTTGTGAGATGCTTTTGTTTGTTTACCCATTTGACATGCATCACATAGCTTTTGTCCACATGTGCCAATCTCCGGTGCCAAAGTGTAGACTCTTCTTCTTTAGACATGAAACACTTAATAGAAGCATTAATAGCACTTTTAAATGAAACTTGATAAATATTATCTATTCTTATGCCTACTAGTACCGTGTCAAGTGTGTCATTTTATCTAACTAGACATTGACTTAGTTGAAATTCAACTGTGTAACCCGCATCACACAATTGACTGACATTTAGGAGATTGAAAGTCATCCCCTTGACTAGAAGGACATTTTTGATTCTAAGACATTCGGATATTTGAATGTCTCATATCCGTACAACCTTAAGGCTAACATTATTACCAAAAGATACATTAGCTCTACTTTTGCTTTGTAGGGTAGTGAACAATGATCTATCCCCGGTCATGTGTTTGGAGCACCCACTATCAACAAACCAAGTTGATAGATGCTCCCCCTCAACCATGCCTACACAATACGAAAAATAGAAGATTTAGGTACTCAAACCTTGGGACCTAATGCACCTACAATGCATGATTTAGACACTCATGCCTTGATCACTTTCTTTTGAACCCTAGAAACCTTAGATGATCTAACATGGGTTCTTGACATCAATGAAACAAAGGTTGGTTCTTTAGGTCGGTAACATATACCGGCCTTGTTGTAAACCGCTCTTTGAGCGTTTAGGATCATGTCTAAAGTCTTGGAGTTAGTTGAGAATTTCTCAAGAAGACTGTTGAGTTTCTCCACTTCACTCTTCAAGGCTTTGTTCTCATCCTCTAGGACTTCCATATGCAAGTCATCAATATTCTCAATCTTAGAGGATTTTAATTGCTCTACTTCTACTTTTAAAGACT
Source organism: Boesenbergia rotunda (assembly GCA_024364735.1). Taxonomy (NCBI): domain Eukaryota; kingdom Viridiplantae; phylum Streptophyta; class Magnoliopsida; order Zingiberales; family Zingiberaceae; genus Boesenbergia; species Boesenbergia rotunda. The sequence goes on from JAGFNQ010000386.1 coordinate 76,404, forward strand.
TAACTTTTTCCTTAGACTTCTTTAACAAATCAGTTAAACATGCAATAGTCCTATAACATTTATCTAACTCAGGAGAAATTACCTCTTCATCATTCGAAGATGATGAAGCCGCGGTTGAAGAGTCCCTTGATTCATCACTGCTCTCTAAGTCTTCTATGGCCATGAGAGCTACATGGCGAGTGCTCTTCTCCTCCTTTTCCTCCTCGAATGAGCTGGAAGAAGACTCATCCCAAGTGGCCTTCAAGGCTTTCTTCTTCCTTTTTGATTTCTCTTCCTTCTTCTTTAGTTTTGGACATTCATTCTTGTAACGACCCTTTTTGCTACACTCAAAACATGAGACGTTAGATTTATCAACTTTAACTTCACTAGTGTTACCTTTCCCTTTGTAGCGTCGGCTCTTCCTCATCATCCTTCTTACGAAGTTAGCCATCTCGGATGATGAAGACTCGCTTTCATCCTCCTCAGACTCGGATGAAGAAGATGAGACCTCCTTCTCCTTCTTCTTTTCTTTCTTCTTCTTGGCCTTGTCCCCTACCACAAGAGTAATCCCTTTCTCCTTGGGGCCTTTGTTAGCGATCTCGTGTAATTACATTTCACAAAATAAGTCATCTATCTTAACAATAGATAAGTCTTTGGATACCTTGTAGGCATCCACCATGGATGACCACAAGGCATTCCTAGGAAAGGATTTTAGTACATACCTCACAAGGTTGCGATTTTCGACTTTCTCATCAATGGAGTATAAACCATTAAGTATTTCTTTGAACCGGCCATGGAGTTCACTTACCGTTTCGGACTCCTTCATGGTGAGGTTTTGAAGTTGGTTGAACAAAAGATCCCTCTTGGCTATTCTTGAATCACGTGTGCCTTCATGGAGTTCAATAAGTTTGTTCTAAAGGTCCTTAGCAGTGGTGAAAGGACCAACTTTGATCAACTGCTCCTTGGTCATCCTACACTGCTAGGTGACTACAGCTTTTGCATCGGCTTCTCCCTTCCGGGTTTGTTCGGCAGACCATCTTGAGGAGTCAAGCTCTTTTCCCTCAACGTCTTTTGGAGGGGTGAATCCCTCTTTCACAGAGAACCACATACCTATATCCGTCTTGAGGTAGTATTCCATCCGTGATTTCCAATATTGGAAATCAGCCCCGTCAAAGAAAGGGGGTCGATTGGTGCTGAATCCTTCTCTCAAAGCCATTGTTGTTATGCTCTTAGGTGTTAGACCGTTAGACAGAGCCCTTTGCTCTGATACCACTTGTTGGACCTTGGATGGCTAGAGAAGGGGGTGTGAATAGCCAGACATAGAAACTTTGTCTTCTTTTTGATCTTTCTGCGATTATGGTTAGCAGCGGAAACAATACAGAAAGAAAGGACTGAAATACAGAAAGACAAAATACAAACCAGAGACGCTAACTCAGAGGGTTTACAAGGTTCGGGGATAACTTGCCCCTACTCCTTGGCGTGCCCATGAGGTGGGCGATCCCTTGATCGTCGGCAAATCAAGCCTTGGAAATCCGGATATCACAACCTCCTTCTTGGTGGAGAAACTTCTCCACAACAGTCTCAAGAAAATATATGATTAAGTACAGAGACTCAAGAAAGAACTTACAGACCAAGCTTAAGCACAGGCAAAGTAAGCGCAAAGAGAAGAGAACACTTCGAGCTCAACCTAGCATAACTCTCACGCAAGAACCCTCAGCTCATCGTGTCTGCTTGCTGATCGACTCGTAAAGCTCTCCACCGATTCAAAGTGCTCAAGTTGCAAGAGATTCAAAAGATGTAGAGTTTCAAGGATGCTTTCTCTTCTTCGCTAGCCATCCCTTAAAACTCTGCTCATCGCCAGATCAGCGTCTGCAGCTCACCAGGCACGTCTACAGCTCACCAGGAGCGTCTGCAACAACCTCCGTCACCAACCTACTGACCTCTACTGGGCTCAGTCCACTAAAGCCTCTTCAGCCGAGCCTCAGGTCAGTCGCCAGCTCCGCCAGACAGTTGCCAACCCGCGCCAGAAGCCGTTGAAACCTGCGAAGGGAAAACAGACAAACCTGACTGAAGTGAAAGTCGCCAATTAACCCTCCTTCTTGGTTTGTGTCATCCCTGCATTACCTGCACACTCAACAGAGGCTTAGCACAGCAAATCAAAAGTAAATCAACAGTGTAATAGAGAAATCAGAAACGATTTAGAGCGTTATCAGAAGTCTGATAACGTTTCCAAATTAAAGTTCAAACACTGATCGGTCACCATGACCGATCAGTGAATGCCCTGATCGATCAGGTCACCTCCTGATCGATCCAGCAAGGATCTGATCGGTCACCCTGACCGATTAGGGATTGGGGATCGGTCACCAGACCGATCCACCAGCTGACTGAGATTTCCGCAGCTCTCTAACCTGATCCCTAACCTGATCGGTCACTTGACCGATCAGGCTATGCCCTAATCGGTCAAGTGACCGATCAGGTCACTCCCTGACCGATCAGGAGCCATCCTGATCGGTCAAGATGTCAGACAGACCGATTCCTGATCGGTCAGACAGACCGATCCCTGATCGGTCAGACATACCGATCAGGTTTCTTACAGAGATCTTCTGAGAACTCTCTGATCGTTCACCGGAACGATCAGAAGCCAAACAAAAACATTCTGATCTCTCTCCGATCGTTCACCATAACGATCAGAAGCTAAACAGACACATTCTGTTCTCTTTCTGATTGTTCACCAGAACGATCAGACGTCCTGGATCGATCACCAGACCGATCCACAATCAGGAGTTAGTGTCAACTCCCTGATCGGACTCCAGACCGATCCAGCTCTGACCAATTCGACCCTAAGTCCAGAGAACAGGCTCCCTAGCCTTCTCTGACTCATTCTGGTCCCGGTGAAAGAGCTCACGTGCCCTTCTCCGACCATACACTCAATGCTCAGTCCCCCGGACCAAGACTTCGTGCCCAGCTTCACTCACCGGGACTTTATTCAACCTAGCTTCCCTCGCTAGGACCTGACTTCACTCACCAGGGTTTCCTTCACCTAGCTTCCCTCGCTAGGACCCGGCTTCACTCACCGGGGTTTCCGTCACCCTACTTCACTTACCGGGGTTTCCGCCGCCCGACTTCACTCACCAAGACCCGGCATCACTCACCGAGGTTTCCATCACCCGACTTCACTCACCGGGATTTGTGCTCAATCCCCGACCAGGACTTAAGCCGAACTCATCTCACTCACCTAAACTTAAATCAGTGTCAACATCAAAACAACAATCAGGTCAGACTGCATAAACATACACATCTCGGGCATCCTCGACACCACGAGATGGTAGCAGCAACAACACCACAACCAGGTTTACAAATCTCGGGTATCCTCGGCACCACGAGATGTTAGGGTTTCAGTTACTTCTGACCAGGTCTACTTATCTCGGGCATTCTCAGCACCACGAGATGGTAGGGGCTTAGTCGAGCACCTTGGCACCACGACCAGGTCTACACATCTCGGGCATCCTCAGCATCACGAGATGGTTAAATCTTCGCCTGCTCCTGATCGAGCATCCTCGGCACCACGAACAAGTCTACTTATCTCGGGCATCCTTGGCACCAAAGATGGTAGGGGCTTAAGCTACTCCTGGTCGGGCATCCTCAGCACTATGACCAGGTCTACACATCTCGGGCATCCTCAGCTCCAAGAGATGGTAAGGTCTTCGCCTGCTTTTGGCCGGGCATCCTCAGCACCACGGACAGGTCTACTCATCTCGGACATCCTCGGCACCACGAGATGGTAGGGGCTTCAAGCTCTTGCATTGGGTCTTGATGAGACATTTCTTTTGTTTCTTTAGTTACTCAAACTACAAAGAAGTACAAATACACATACAAATACATGTATTGCTCACATGGATCACCAAGTACGATACGACTGAAGGTGGTTTGCATGCCATGACCTCTCCAGCCTTTTGCCTTCAGCCTCTTGTAGATAATAGCTACCTCTGGTGAGCTTTTTGACAACGATCTAAGGTCTGCTCCATTGAGGCTCAATTTTCCCCGGTCCCTCCTCCCGTCGTAAAACGCTAGAGGCGATGGAATGCGTCATCTCCATTTCTCCCATGGAATCTCGCCGGGGCACTGGGGTTGTCATTGCCGGTCCTGCTGGTGGTGAGACAAATCTTCGATTTCGATGGTACGAGGCCAACATTCTTGGGAATTCGGCCTGCACCAGAGCCGCTCGTTGCGTGGCGGCTTGCTCGATCTGATGCTGCTCCAACACTCCTCTGACGGCGTTGGCGACTAAACGATCCAACTCCTCCCGCGTCAGAATGATGGGTTATCCCTCTAGATCTATCATCACGGTGTTCCTTCTGGTGCTTTTATGTTTCCCACAGATAGTGCCAAACTTATTCCGGAAGCGAACGATGGGGATGGTGAGCCACCAAAGCGCAATCCACGACGACGATGACGGGGACAAGATGTGTACGCCCTGCGAGATTAACACGAGCGTTAAAGGGGATGCACCGGAAGATACTCCGGTGGAGCCCTCTCCGACGCTCAAGTTAGAACTCTTATCTTTTTCGGAGGATAACGAGAAATCAAGTTTGCTATAATTTTAGAAAGCTTACCCCCCCCCCCTTTACCTGGATGCCGAGGTACCTTAATACCTGAGGTCTTTATCACATGTGTACCCACGTTCCTTAATTATCGTTCTTGATAGATATTCTCTCTTTTGATAACGACCACTGCGATCATTAAGGACGTTACGATCAATAATTACCTGATGATTTTCCTGTTCTAGAAGGAGGAACGGATACTTGAAGTCGGGCTTTTCTGATCCTTATGTTGATCTTTGGGCTCCACTCTCCTGAGTCAGTCTCGGAGTCTCATCTCCCGAGCTGACCTCGGGGCCTTCATCCATTTTTCTGAGATAGTCTCAGGAGCCTGATTCCCGATCTAACCTTGGGGGCTTTCTTTCATTCTCCCGAGATAGTCTCGGGAGCCCGATTGTCGATCTGATCTCGGGGCACTGGTTCGACGGGCCCTGCCACGTAGCTTCCTCGTGTCATGTGTCCATCCTGGGATGCTCATCCCTATCAATAGCTATTATTTACAGGATGCTGAAGGCAAAAGGTTGGAGAGACCATGGAATACAAGTCACCTCCAGCCATATCGCACCCTAGGAGCCGGGTGGGTAGCACATGTATTTGTAAGCATATTTGTATTTTGTTGAAGCTTGAGCAATTAAAGAAATAGAAGAAATATCTCACCATACCAAATGGAAGAGTTCAAGCTCCTATTATCTTGTGGTGTCGAGGATGCTCAAGATGTGTAGACCTGATCGAGGAGAGGAGGTTGCTCGGCAGAGAGCAGCCCAAACTTCTGCCATCATTTGGAGCCGAGGATGCCCAAGATGTGTAGACTTGGCCGAGGAGCTGAGGATGCTTGGCCGAGAGCAGCCCAAGCTCCTGCCATCTTGTGGAGCCGAGGATGCCTAAGATGTGTGACCTGGCCGAGGCGCCGAGAATTCTCTACCAGGAGCAGCCTAAGCACCTGTCATCTTGTGGTGTCGAGGATGCCCAAGATATGTAGACCTGGCCGAGGCGTCGAGGATGCTCGGCCGAGAGCAGCCCAAGCTCCTGCCATCTTGTGGTGCTGAGGATGCACAAGATGTGTCGACTTGGCTGAGGCGCCGAGGATGCCCAACCGAGAGCAACCCAAGCTCCTGCCATCTTATGGTGCCGATGATGCCCAAGATGTGTAAACCTAGCCGAGGCGCCGAGGATGCCCGACTGGGGGCAACCCAATCTCCTACTATCTTGTGGTGCCGAGGATACCCAAGATGTGTAGACCTAGCCGAGGTGCCGAGGATGCCCGACCGGGAGCAGCCCAAGCTCCTACCATCTTGAGGTACCGAGGATGCCCAAGATGTGTGAACCTGGCCAAGATGCCGAGGATACCCGGACGGGAGCAACTCAAACTCCTGCCATCTTGTGGTGTCGAGGATACCCAAGATGCGTAGACTTGACCGAGGTGCCGAGGATGCCCAGCCGGGAGCAGCCCAAGCTCCTGCTATCTTGTGGTGCCGAGGATGACCAAGATGTGTAGACCTGGGCGAGGCGCCGAGGATGCCCGGCTAGAGCAGCCCAATCTCCTACCATCTTGTGGTGCCGAGGATGTCCAACATGTGTAGACCTGAGCGAGGCGCCGAGGATGGTTGGTCAGGAGCAGCCCAAGCTCCTATCATCTTATGGTGTTGATTTCCAAGATGTGTAGACCTGGCCGAGACGCCGAGGATGCCCGATGGGGTGCAACCTAAGCTCCTACCATCTTGTGGTGCCGAAGATGCCCATATTGTGTAGACCTGGCCCGGGCACCGAGGGCACCCGACCGGAAGCAACCCAAGCTCCTGCCATCTTGTGGTGCTAAGGATGCCTAAAACTTGTAGACCTCCCGGACGGGAGCAACCCAAGATGTGCGGACCTGGTAAGGCTAGGGCTATGGCATAGGAGGAGATCTTCGCTTAATTGGGCGAAGTCAAGACTTGTCCCTCCAGGGTAGTAGGGGAAGATGCACCAAGTACACGCCTCCTTCTTAAGGTTAAACTAAAAAAATGTTTTGGTTTTAAAGAGTTTTACAGTAACCCTATAAAAGAGGCGAAGCGAAACACAACACGTAAGACAGGTGCAAAGCAGGATGCGGAAAATAATGTAATTACATTCCACATATCTTTTTTACACACCCTAAGGCCTTCTGAAAAAAATATAGAAGAGTACTACAACTCCTTCTCCTCCGCTGAAAGCTCGTCCCAGACTTGGCCGACTCTGAGGAAGCCTAAGTTGGTATCCGTCTTCATTGCATTGGCTCACTGAAGTTATTGGACAACTCCATTGAAGTCCTGCTTGAGCTGCTACAGCACTTGGCCTGGCAAAATATCGCCAAACTCCTCAGATTGGAGGAATTTGACCTTGAAAATCTCCTCTGCTGCCGCCTGCCGTGACTCGTCACTAGCCTTGTAATTCTTCAATTCCTCTAAGGCTTGGTCTCGAGCATTCTTTAGCCCAGCTGCTTTGGACGATATCTGACCCTGGGCTGCCAGTGCCTCCTCAAGCTGCTTGGTGGTGGTTGATAGGCACAACATAGTTCGGTCGAGGTCCTCCTGTAAGTCAGATACGTGAGCAGGAACAACTTGTATTATGGTTTCCTTATTCGCCAACTAGTCTGCCTGCTCTCATATCCGACCATTTAGTGCCTCAGTGGACGACTCTAAGAGGTGGACATCCTCCAACAGTTTCTTCTCTTGAGTTTAGAGTTGTCCCCTCTCTTGGGTCAACTGACTCACTTCCGCAGAAAGGGTTGTACCCTTCTCTGACATAAGGCATTCTCGATGGCAGGTGCTATGCAGAGAGGTCTCGGAGGCCAAGAGGGTGTCTAGGCAGTGGTCCACCTTGACTCGGAGATCTCTACTAACCTCCGCTTGCATTTAGCTTGCCCGATGTGCTCGGTACACCTCCGCCTTTAGCTCCGTCACTTGCTGGTGCAGAGTTTCAGTCTCCTGCTCGGGAGACATTCGTCGGCCCAAAAGAAGACACTCGAAAGTAGCCAGACCCAAGAAACAATAAGGGTCAAAGAGGAGGATAAAGACAATAAAAACATATACAGAGAACTTTATCTTCAGAAGTGACTTGTATAGGCTGGCGATCATCCCAGCCGAGGTCATCCCTCTGAGAGAAGCGAGGTGTTCCTCGGTGTTGATGCAGTCTGGCCCTGATTGTTATTTTGGTGTTGACACTGATTTTAGTTTAGGTTGATGATTATGATGATTATGATTAAGTCCTGATCGAGGATTAGGCATGGAATGGAAAATCCTAGCCTAGAGGGCTAGGTGTTGGAAAATCCTAACCTGGAGGGTTAGGTGTGAGATTATGATGATTATGATTAAGTCCTGATCGAGGATTAGGCATGGTATGGAAAATCCTAGCCTGGAGGGCTAGGTGTTGGAAAATCCTAACCTGGAGGGTTAGGTGTGAGAAAATCCTAGATTGGAGGGCTAGGTGTTGGAAAAGTCCTAATTCGGAAGAGGTGGGTGAAAAGTCCTAGCTTGGAGGGCTAGGTGAAAAGTCCTAACTTGGAGGGGTAGGTGAAAATTCCCATCTTGGAGAGTTAGGTGAAAAAGTCCTGGCTTGGAGGGTCAGGTCCTAGCCTGGAGGGCTAGGTTTGGAAAAGTCTTAATTCGGAAGGGTTGGGTGAAAAGTCCTAGCTTGGAGGGCTAGGTGAAAAGTCCTAACTTGGAGGGTTAGGTGAAAATTCCCAACTTGGAGAGTTAGGTGAAAAATCCTTAGCTTGGAGGGCTAAGGTGGATGAAACACTAGCTTGGAGGGCTAGGTTTGAGTCCCTGGATCGGTCTGGTGACCGATCATGGATATTGGCACGCTGCTCCTTTGTGGATCGGTTTGGTGACCGATCCAGCGATGACTGATCGGTCTGGTGACCGATCAGGGAGCACACAGTAAGGTTGGAAACCTACTGTGTTGCTCCTGATCGGTCCGGTGACCGATCAAGGAGCAGGCAGCCTCCTCACTGCCTTGCTCCTGATCGGTCTGGTGACCGATCAGGGAGCGAAGAGTGAGTGAGTTCCCTTACGGATCAGATCCTGAACGGTCCGGTGACCGATCTGGATCACTGTACAGATCGTTCCGGAGAACGATCAAGTGTTGCGGACTCCGTCTTACAATCGATCAGGCTGGAGCCTGATCGGTCTGGTGACCGATCAGGCTTGTGTTGCCGGGAGAGCTGGGAGTCCCAGCTAAGCGATGGATCGGTCTGGTGACCGACCCACGAGCCCTGGATCGGTCCGATGACCGATCACTTTAATTCAAATTACATTGTCAGACGCTCTGATCACGTCTGAGCATATCTGATATACTGCACCTGATCTCTGATCCTTCGATTTCTTGCTTGATATGCTACTCTAACCCACTGATTGAGCTGCAGGTGACAGGGGAGGATTCAAACACTCAAGGAGAGTCAATGGTGGTCTTTCCTTGGAGCAGGTTTGTTTGTTTTCCATCCCAGGTTGCAACGGGCGCTAGCGCTGGCTGGAGCTGCTGTCTGGGGCTGGTCTGAGGGAAGCTCAGGAGGTCCAGAATGGCTCAGTGGTGGCTGGTGGTTGCAGGAGAGCAGCTGGAGGCTGCTGTGGGATGGTGACCTAGAGCTATGTGGAGAAGACTTAAGCGATGGTTGCGAGAAGTCTTCAACATAGCTGCTAATCAGTATTGCTGAAAAGTTGTGTTCTTGCTGCGTGCTAGTGTTCTTACTGTTCCATCATTCCTGAGCAAGCCGTTGAGATCTGAGAAGCAACCACCTCTTGCTTGAGCACTCGGAGGAAGGAACAAGAGGCTTGAAGTCCAACAGCGAGAAGACACGGAGAAAGGGATTCTTGCGTGAGATCGTCGCTGGGTGGAGCTTGGAGAAGCCTGCTGTGTTCTTGTCTTTGCTAAGTGTTAAGTAAGATTTTCCTTGTGTTTCATTGAGCTCAAAACCATATCCTTGATTGAAACGCTATGGAGAGGTTTCTCTACCGAGAAGGAGGTTGCTTTCTATCCAGTGTTAACCGGGGCTTGATCTGCCGACGATCAAGGGATCGCCCACCTTAAGGTCACGCTAAGGAGTAGGGGCAAGTTATCCCCGAACCTTGTAAACCCTCCTTGTTAGCGATCTTGCTAGTTGGTTTCGTCTGTTTTTGTTTCCTGCATTTCTGCACTCTGTTTCTATTGTTTCCGCTGCCGTGCTACTAACCGTGAAGTGCAGAGAAACCCTAAACCACCCTAAAGTGAAAGAAGTTTGTGTCTGGCTATATTCACCCCCCCTCTCTAGCCATCCGGGTTCCAACAAGTGGTATTAGAGCTTGGGGCTCTGTTTTTGCGGATTAACAACCGAGAGCTACATCCATGGCGTTGAGAGAAGGTTTTTCAACCACTCGACCTCCATTCTTCGATGGCGCTGACTTTCAATATTGGAGATCGAAGATGGAATATTACTTGAAAATGGACATCAATACTTGGTTCGCGGTGAAGGAGGGTTTCACCCCTCCAAAGGATGATGAAGGCAAAGAACTTGAGTCTTCGCGGCGGACGGCTGAACAAACTCGGAAGAGTGAAGCCGACGCGAAGGCGGTTGTCACTCTACAATGCGGCATGAACAAAAACCAACTCATCAAGGTTGGTCCTTTCACAAGTGCAAAGGACTTGTGGAACAAACTCATCGAACTCCATGAGGGCACCCGAGATTCAAGAATCGCCAAGAGGGATTTGTTAGTGCAGAAAGCACCCAAGTCGAACCTGAGTTTTGATAATGGCAACATGGCTCAAAAGTTAAGTCTTACTTGTTATCTAACATGTCACTCTACTGTGCAGGGTAAAAAGTCCTAGCGAAGGACTGCTAGGCACTGGCGAAGGAATGCCAGGGTAAAAAGCCCTAGCAAAGAACTGCTAGGCACTGGCGAAGGAATGCCAGGGTAAAAAGCCCTAGCGAAGGACTGCTAGGCACTGGCGAAGGAATGCCAGGGTACTGAAGCCCTAGCGAAGGACTGCTAGGCGCCAGGCGAAGGACAGCTTGGGACTGAAGCCCTAGCGAAGGAATGCTAGGCACCGGGCGAAGGACAGCTCGGTATTCAAGACCTGGCAAAGGACCGTCAGGCAAAAGTCCAACCAGAGGAGTGGTTGGCATCAGGTACATTCTCCCGAGAGGAGTAGGTGAGGACGCGTTCCCCGTCGAGGGAACAGTAGGCGTCGGTTCGACCTAGGGCTCCATTTTGGAGGCCCAAAGTCAGAACCAAGACAGCTAAGGTTGTATAAACTAACACATTATTATTTTATGTTGTTTTGGACTAACCCTGGATACAATACCAAAGGAACGAGTGTCTGCAGCTCAGAGAGCCTCAAAGGAGTGAGGCAGTGGCTGAGTAGGGCGCCCGGAGTGTCCCGGGCGCCCCTAAGGTGCATACAAAACAATGTAAGTAAGGAAGGCTTCGAACAGCTGCTGGGCAGGGCGCCCCCGTGCTCCCGGGCGCCCCCACTGCTCCCGGGCGCCCCCAGCATCCCGGGCGCCCCCAAGTGCAAGCCTACGAACCAGAAGCCAGCGAAGCCAAGGGATAAGCTTTGACCCGGTCAATCCGGGCGCCCCCAGCGTTCCGGGCGCCCCGGTCAAGACCTGATCCCTAGTCTTAAGGGATCAGAGCTGACCGAGAAGGAAGTGGATCGACCGACACGTGGGGGGGGGGGGCGCCCCCGACGTTCCGGGCGCCCCCAGACCCTATAAAAAGACCCTCGAACCAAGGCTTCAAGGCATCACATCTTCCAACGCTGTAACGTTCTTCTGCTCCTGCGCTTCGCTCCAGAAACCTTCCAACTCGACACGAAAGCGCCGACGACGTCCCTCTGCTCCGAGATACATCCCATATCGGACGTCGGTAACGAAGAACTAATTTTTTATTTCCGTTATACTACTACTGTACTAGAATTGTAATCTTTTGTAAGAATTTTTGTGCGATTATAGAATTGCCCTCAGTAAACGGTCAACGACCGTGGGCCTTGGAGTAGGAGTCGACCCAGGCTCCGAACTAAGTAAAATCGATCGTGTCTCTGTGTGATTTTATTTTCTTAATTTCCACTGCATACTTGCTCTAAGTTTTTCCGAAAAACGTTAACGATATTCACCCCCCCTCTATCGTTTCTCTCGATCCAACAAGTGGTATCAGAGCGGGGATGTTCAAATTTGGTGCAACTACCAGTTTGAAAATTTTTCGGATTTATTCTTATTTTTTTTCCGTTCGAATTTCTTCTAATATATTTTTCGTTCGAATTTCTTCTCGCTAATCGAGGTTCGTGCAACACCCCTCGATATTTTATTTTCCTTATCCAGCACTACTAATCCAAGACCAAGTCTTGGGACAAAGCTTGTTTCCTAGTTTTTTGTTTAGATAAAATCCCTAATTGCCATGCAAGAAAGATTCAGCACCGCCAGACCTCCACTTTTCAGTGGAGAAGACTTTTCCTACTGGAAAAGTCGAATGGAGGTCCACCTGAAAACTCAGGTGGACATGTGGATAATCATCCAGTCCGGACTGGAGATTCCGAAGAACGCTGAAGGAGTACTGCAAACCTACTCAGAATGGGACAACTCTCTGAAGCGCAAAATTGAAGCCGATGCAAAGGCGACTCAAACCCTCCAATGCAGCTTAACAAAGGAGGAGTTGAACCGGGTGGGTCCCTTCAACAGTGCCAAGGAGCTGTGGATAAAGCTGATCGAGCTGCACGAAGGAACATCAGACACTCGGATAAGTAAGAGAGATCTGCTCCTGAACAAACTGTATACAATAAAAATGACCGACAATGAAACGGCCGCTCAGCTTCACGCCCGAATCCAGGAACTTATGAACGGTCTACACACTATTGGTCACAAGGTCGAAAACCGTGACCTAATAAGGTATGCCTTAAATGCTTTCCCTAGAAACACCTTGTGGGCATCTATGGTAGATGCATACAAGGTCTCAAGGGATCTTTCAAAAATAAAATTAGATGAATTGTTTTCCGAATTAGAACTGCATGAACAAACTAACTGCAATTTGGCCGAGAAAGGTATTGCCTTTGTTGCAGGAAAAACTGGAAGGTTAACAAAGAAGAAGCCTCAACTTGAACCCGAGTCTAACTCAGACTCAGACTCAGAAGACGAAGAAGGAGATCGACCTAAGCTGGTCCGACTGGCCCGAAGCTACTATAAAGAATTGAAGAACCAAACCAACAGACGGAAAACAAGCCGAAGAAAGGACGAACCAGCTGAACCCGCAAATGACAAAAACAAGCCCAACGTGACTTGCTACGAGTGCAAGAAGAAGGGTCACTACAAGACAAAGTGTCCGAACCTGAAGGAGACCAAGAAGACAAAAAGAAAGAAATCACTCCAAGCAACCTGGGACGAATCCTCCTCCTCAGAAGAAGAAGAAACACCCCAGTCAAACCTACTAGCCCTGACCGCCTCAGAAGAAGTCTGGACCGAGTCAGAATCAGAACAGGACGACGGCAGACTAACCTTTTCAGAAGACGGCGAAATTAAGGTAAGTGGTTTCAATAGAAGTCAGTTAAATGAACTTATTTCGTATCTTTCTCGAGATTTGGCGAAAGCCAAACTCCGAGTCGAATCCCTCCGACAGGAAGTAAAACTCCTAAAAGAGGGAGCTGACTCTAAACCCTTAACCGAGAAAGTTCAAGAAGGAGCTCCTACTCAGGTTGAAAAACATGAGAAAGAGAACTCCTCCCTGAAAACTCAGGTTAAGGATCTTAGAGCTGCCTTAGAACGATTCACTTCTGGTTCCAAGGGTCTTGACATGATTCTTGGAAAACAGAAGTCCGTTCTAAATCGATCCGGACTTGGCTACAGAACCAAATCCCGACAAAGATCTTACTTTGCTGTACTGAATCAGTCCAGAAGTAAAGTTCAGGCATGGGTACCTAAACTGTACCTGAACAAACCAACTGGATCAAATCAGTATTGGATCCCCAAGGACAAGATTCACATCTTGCCTAATCATTACCGTGGCTTTAGTCCAGGGGGAGCCAAATTAAAAACTATATTTATTGTTAAATAGAATTTAATTCTTGCAATTTGTTTGATTGATTGTTTATTTAAATCTCTGCAAATTATCATGCTTAGACTTAGGAATGGTTAATATAAGGACTGGACAAACTTAACTGAAACTTGACAACATAGTATTGGGTGGAGGTGAGATGATAGTACGTTAGGGAAACCAATTCTAATAAGATCAAGTACACTTGGTCTCTTTAGACTGGTGAAACTAGCCGAAGCTACCGATCCAAAACCCAAACTAGTTAGACCAGAACTTTTCAAAGATTAATTTTGAAAATGAAATTTCATTAAACGGCTTTGTCAAGGAAAGGGTTGATGATCCAATAAGGCTACGGCCAAAGAAGGCCTAGTGCCTCGCCAAGACCTGGAAGCCAATTCTTGAATTTCAAATTCAAATTACTTTTTGTCAGATTCAAATCTAACATAAATTTTCGGTTAAGTTAGAATCAAATATTTCCCTTCAAAATAAATTTAACTATTTTCAAAAATTAATTTAAGGTTTTCAAAATAAATAATAATTTTTCAAAATAATTTTACTTATCAAAACCTGTCTCACAAAACCCATAAGGCTAACGTGGTTGAAAACCCTAGATTTGGGTGAGACAAACTAGGCAGTGAAACTCAATTTAAGCTATTCCTGACTCTAATTGGATCCAAATCAATAAAACTCTTTATGTGTAGGAACATAAAGATTTGGACCAATGGATGTTGGATAACGGTTGCTCCAGACACATGACTGGAGATAAATTGAAGTTCACCAAACTCAAGTTCAAGAACCTAGGCTCAGTGGCATTTGGCAACAATGCTACACTCATGGTAATTGGGTCAGGTAATATTGAACTCAAATCTGACTTTGTTATTAAGAAAGTTCTTTTGGTTGAAAACTTCAATTTTAACTTGCTTAGCATAAGTCAGTTATGTGATTCTGGTTATATAGTCACCTTCAACAATTCTAACTGCCTGATTAGAAATGTATAAGACTCAGAAATCATGCTTAAGGGCACTAGAAAAAATAATGTATACACCATAAACCTTCCCCTAGTACCCAAATGTATGTTAACTCAGTTAGAACAATCAAATCTCTGGCATAGGAGACTAGGTCACACTAATTTGAAAACTATCTCAAAAGTCACCAAACTTGGCTTAATCAAAGGTATCCCCAAAATTAAAAATAATGAAAACCTAATATGTGAATCATGTAATCAAGGTAAACAAACTAAATCTAATCACAAACTAATCCAATCTGACCTAACTCAAACCACACTCGAGCTCCTGCACCTTGACCTATTTGATTCACATGGAGCCAAGTCACTAAGCGGAAACTGATACTGCTTAGTAATAGTTGATGATTACTCTAGGTTCACCTGAGTTAGGTTTCTAAAAACCAAAGATGAAACCCTAGACCTATTTAATGAATTCTGTAAATTAATTGAAAATTAAAACGATACTAAAATTAAAAAACTTAGGAGTGACCACGGGGGAGAATTTGAAATTCAACGGTTTGAGGAATTTTGTAAGGTCAATGGGTATTTACATGAATTTTCATGTCCTAGAACCCCCCAACAAAATGGGATAGTCGAAAGAAGAAATAGAACATTACAGGAAGCCGCTAGGGTTATGCTCAACGAATTTAACTTAACAAACCAATATTGGGCAGAAGCGATTAGTACGGCTTGTTACATCCAAAATAGGGTTCTGATTAACAAACGACACAACAAAACACCCTATGAACTGTACTACCATAGACTCCCAAATCTACACTACCTAAGGGTCTTTGGATGCAAAGTCTATATCCTAAACACCAAAGACTATTTAGGGAAATTTCAGTCCAAGTCAACCCCAGGTATCTTCCTAGGATACTCAACCACAAGTAGAGCCTATAGAGTTTACAACAAACAAACTAAGAAAATTGAAGAAACAACAAACTTAATATTTAATGAAGAAATCAACTCAACATCTGATAATTCAGACCTAACTTCATCAAATTCTGATCAAGAAAATAATGAACAAACAAGTGAATCTTTGATTGAATCCTTAAACCAACTAACTATTGAACCAATTAATGAGTCAACTGAACCAATTATCGAACCAACAAATGAACCAGCCCAAAGAGTCGAATCAAATAGTGAACCAAATCGACCAGCCGAACCTGAGGCTGAACCAAGTTCTAGGAGAACCAAGAAACCCAGACTCAGTCACCCAACCGATCAAATTGTGGGTGATCCAACTCTAGGAGTCAGGACTAGATCCTCCTATAGAAACCTTAGTCAAATAGCTATGATATCAAAAATAGAACCCAAAACTATAGATGAAGCCCTACCTGACCCTGATTGGATCATAGCTATGCAAGAAGAATTAGCCCAATTTGAGAGGAACCAAGTCTGGGAACTAGTGTCTAAACCTGAAGGTAAATCCATCATTGACACTAAGTGGGTCTTTAGGAATAAGCTAAATGATCAAGGAGAAATAGTTAGAAATAAAGCCCGCTTAGTAGCGAAGGGATTCAGCCAAGTAGAGGGATTAGATTACGATGAAACATATGCCCCAGTAGCTAGACTTGAGTCCATTAGAATGTTGTTAGCCTTTGCATCCCATAAAGGATTCAAGCTATATCAAATGGATGTAAAGTCAGTTTTCCTAAATGGATTCATTAAAGAAGAAGTCTATGTAGGACAACCCCCTGGGTTTGAGGACTTAGACAAACCTGACCATGTTTACAAACTAACTAAAGCACTATATGGACTAAAACAAGCACCTAGGGTCTGGTATGAACGTTTATCAACTTACTTAATCTCTAAAGAATTTAAGCAAGGACAAATTGACTCAACCCTATTTATTAAAACCCTAGGAAAAGATATATTTATTGCCCAAATTTACGTAGATGACATAATCTTTGGGTCCACCAACTCGAACTTTCTAAAAGAATTTGTTAAAATAATGGAAAACGAATTTGAAATGAGTCTAGTGGGTGAACTTAACTTTTTCCTAGGCTTACAAATTAAACAAACTAGGGATGGAAACTATGTCCATCAATCCAAATATGCTAAAGAGTTAATAAAGAAATTCAAAATGGATAACTCTAAAAGCATAAGTACCCCCATGGCCACTAATGTAAAAATAGATAGTGACCCTGATGGTAAACCAGTGGACCTTAAACTCTATAGAAGTATGATAGGTAGTCTACTGTACCTTACAGCCAGCAGCCCTGACATTCTTTTTGCTGTAGGGATGTGTGCTAGATACCAAACCTGTGCTAAGGAAACACACTTAGCAGCCCTAAAAAGAATACTAAGATATGTAAAGGGCACCCTAAATGTAGGGATTTGGTATCCTAGAACCTCAACCATCAATTTGTCAGGATACTCGGATTCTGACTATGCTGGTTGTAAATTAGATAGAAAGAGCACAAGTGGAAGCTGCCAACTATTAGGAAATAGTCTAGTAAGTTGGTGCAGCAGAAAACAACACTGTGTAGCTCTGTCCACAACTGAAGTTGAGTATGTAGCCTTAGGAGAGTGTGTAGCACAACTTTTATGGATGATGCACACTCTTAAGGACTTCCAGCTTAACTACACCCAAACTCAAGTATTTATTGACAATATAAGTTCAATTAATCTAACTAAAAACTCAATCCAACATTCCAGAACCAAACACATAGAAGTCAAACATCACTTTGTAAGAGACCATGTAGCCAAGGGTGAAATAGTACTTAAGCATATAGACTCTAAATCCAACTTAGCTGATATACTCACAAAACCCTTATCTGAGTCTGAGTTCAGCTCACTAAGAAGGCAGTTAGGATTGTGCTCTGTAGAATAGGTTAACTCTACTTTTTATTTTCTTACTGCTTTACTTGATTTAAAATTCAGTTTCTAAAAAGAATTTGAAAATTATTTACTTAATTTCAAAATCAGTTTTTTTGCTGTGTTTCTTCGACTTAGTTTTATTTCAAAACAACCCCCTTTCAAAACTAGGGCTTTTTCGCAAATAGACTTAGCCTAGGCCCTAACCCTAGAACTGCATGCACCTATAAATTTAGAAGCCAGCATCTCACAAGCACCTTAGGGTACTTTTGATTGACAACCTAGAAAAGGTTGAGATGCTTAGGTCTTTGCCTCAATTCAAGATGCTTTAAGTCAGTGCATCTGCAGTAATTGGGGCACTAAATACAACTTACACAGCAATTAAGTTAAGTGTCAGGTTTAGAAAATCTAACTTGAACAGAACACTTAACTTGACTAACCCCAGCGAAAACTACTGTTTATAACAGTTAGTAAGTAGCTAGTTGGGTTAGACAGGTCCCTACAAGAGAAAATTAACTGATTTGGTTTAAGTCTTATCATGAATTGGTTCAGTACAGCAAAATCATGAAAATATTTTCCTTTATGAAAGTTATTTCCTTTATGCAATTTAATTTCTGCTATATTTATCTTTTGATATATGGCAAAGGGGGAGAGATAAAAGGAGAGAATTTAAAATTTTTTATAAAATTTTTTTTGTCTCTCAAAATTTCAAAATCTATCCTTGATTCAAAATTTCAAAATCTATCCTTTATTCAAAAAGTACTAAGTTTTTCAAAGTACTAAAGCACTAAGTCTCTCTGAAGCTTTTCAAAGTACTTAAGCCTTTCAAAGTACTAAAGTACTAAGTTTTTCAAAGTACTAAAGCACTAAGTTTTTCTTACTTAAGCTTTTCAAAGTACTTAAACTTTTCAAAACTTTTCAAAAGTACTTAAGGGTGTGTTTGGTTTAGCCATTTTCCATTTTTATTTTCCATTTTCTAGAAAATGTTGTTTGGTTTGTCATTTTCTAATCTCATTTTCTGGAAAATGAGACATCATTTTCTGAGAAAATAGAAAATGACATTTTGTCATTTTCTAGAGAAGGGAGAATGCAGTAGTGGAAAAATGGAAAACGCGGTGGAAAGTGGAAAATGCGGTCCTCGCTCGCCGCTTGAAGTCACTGCCCTCGATCCCTCGCCGTTCGCACACTCGACCCCACGAACCCTAATCGAAAAAAAGGGAAGCAAAAATCGCCGCCGCTTCATCTCCTCCGTCAGACTTGTCGAACCCTTTCTCCTGCGCTATCTCGCCGCAAGATCATCGCCGCAAGATTGCTGGACAGCGGAGATCGGGTGAAGATTGTTGGAGCCCCTCTAGCACCAAAGTGATCGCCACTTGACCTACCGCCTATGCATGTGGCCGACGCGGGTCATTTGTCATTATGCCGAATCTGTCGTTTTAGGTCCTTCATTTTGCACGCCTCTTCTCCTCCTCCTGCAACTCAATGCGATGGGTGATTGTGAGATCGAGGGAGCTGAAATCTGATTCAATTCGGCGGAGGTCGCCCCGTTGCATGGTAAGTTCGATTTCACACATATTATTCACGAGCTTGTTATTTTGCAGTTCCTTTTTCCTCTTTCATTGATCGGTCTTTTGCAATTTGTTCCTGATTAGCATGTGGTTCCTAGATTCTTGAAAATTGATAGCTTTATTCTCCTTCACACTTTGATTTTTCAGTGTTTGCGATGAAAATCCAATTTGGTTAAAGATTCAATCAATCACCACCATAGGTGGCCTCTTCTACCCATGTATATCTTATTAATCTGTAAAGAACATCACATATGCACCTTTGCTGTTGTAGATATTTTAAAACCCATGAATAGTTACAAAATCATACGGCCTTGAAAGCCTCAAGGGCTTGAATAAAGACGAGTGCTTATGGATGGAAAAAAAGGGTTTATACAATATATGATGTGAGATTAAGAGTTTGTTTAGTTGAATGAAAAAGTGGATTATGAAAAGGATGCACTTTAAAACTTTCCATCCTTACTACTATTTATCCGGAAATTTAGAAAGGATGGAAAACCTGATGGATAAGGGATCCCTATAAATCACTATTTTGGTTCTACCCAAATCAGAAGGAAACTCTAATGTAGGCCTAAATAGCTGCATAATCTAGTATTATATTGTTGAATATGACAAGTTTTGCATTTTCTTTAGTTGTACTTTCAGTATAATAGAATATGGTAAGATAAAATGCAAATGACTAGAGTTTTCTGGACTATGTAGGTTTCATAAAATATCAAATTAACAGTATAATGCTTCATTATTTGGTTGCCAACAACATTGATTTTATGTATTTATAGTTTTAAGTTTCTTCAAAGCTTGCAGTTGCAGTAGGCATAGTCTACATTTCAAAGCTTTCCAATACATTTTTTTTTCTGCCGGTTAGAATCATTTTCCATATCATTTCGAGACCTGATTCCAATACATTTCAAGACCTGAACTTACGCATCAGTTATCAATGATATCTAGACCTTTCTGTGGTCATGTTTTGATTCCATTCCAAGGA
Source organism: Boesenbergia rotunda (assembly GCA_024364735.1). Lineage (NCBI taxonomy): Eukaryota > Viridiplantae > Streptophyta > Magnoliopsida > Zingiberales > Zingiberaceae > Boesenbergia > Boesenbergia rotunda. The sequence continues at coordinate 96,365 of JAGFNQ010000386.1, forward strand.
TGCTTTAGATAGCCTTTTTTTTGCATGCTTATTATTACCAACAAATTGCAACTGATCAGTATCTTTGCAACTTTTAACTCGCCCCTTCTTCGCAGGTGCTTCACTCAGAAGGTTGCTCGCCTCTGCTGATAAGGTTGCCATGAGAAATAAATCTCATAAAAGGTTTGTTTCTGTATATTAGCATTATTAGTACTTCTGTTCTTATTCATAATCACAAAATAAACATCGGTTACTTGGCCAATCCACTACCATCTATTGTAGATGATCACATTTTACAATCCCTAATAAAGATTTTTGGATATTTTCTTTTTCTTGCATTTTCTACTCCTAGCTGATCTAGCTTGTTAATACATCAATTGACCTTTTGTCGGTGGATCTGACTTAATGCTCGTTGCTATTTTAAGGTAACAACTATTTTGAAACGAATCGTCTGTCTATTTCCTCAGCGGAATGTCCCAATTACTACTCTCGCGTGCCTATGTGTTATGTTACAAGTGGTCTAATGCAACTTCTTTTTTTTTTTGTGCTTACCAATCCTGTATAGGAAGCTGTTAATAATCTATCAGAGCAGATTTTTGCTCTAAATGAAAGATTCGATGAATTTAGTTCCCAAATGGAAGAATACAATAAGAAGTTCAGCTCACAGAGGACTTCTATGAGCCAACAAAACTTGGCCCTCCAAGGGGAAGCCTGTAATGGCTCTCTCCCGACATCGCTGTTTGTGTCTAACTTGGGCAATGGCACCCTTTTGCCCACTTCATCATCTTCTTGCCAACTGAATAAAGATTCTTTCCTACTGGATGAGGTACGTTCCAATTCCATCTATTCTTTTACTAAGTATCACCCAATGATTGTAGCACTCAGAGCTTTAGTGATGTTGATGCTGCTTCCTTTTCATTTTCATTGGCAGATAATGCTTGTCTCGCGGGGTCAACGACAAATCATGCACCAGCTGGATAACCTCAACAACTCGATGCACGAGCGCTTGTCTTTGTCATCCCGGCAAGGCGTAACCGATAACAGAAGTAGATTGCTCAACTGGAATACAATAGGGATACTAGCGATGGGATGCGTCGGCATTGTTCTGTTCAAAAATCTGAACAGGAATTAAGATGAAGCCTTTGAAGATCCTGATCGATGACTTTAGATACATTAACCTGCTCACGATGCACAATTGTGCAGGGCCTCACGCTCGAGAAGGAACGCACTTGAATCGACGAAAGCTAACACATTGAAGTTTTGCAGGAGTCATGAGCCTTTTATTTTATTGTTGGCCATTTTCTTTCAGGAGAGCCACAGTTAGCACTGGTCAAATTAGTTTGTGTAATAATGTATTGAACATAGACTCAGACTGTATTGTAGTCAGATTATATTCAGTTAAAATATAAGCTGAGCTTAATTGAAGCCTTGTGAATATTATGATTGAAATTTGATATTATTTGTGATTTAAATTTGATATTTGTGTATATATGATTATTATGCAATTACATTTTAAATCTGTTTATTTTTTTTTATTTTCCGACGGAATTTTTAATTCCGTCAGAAAATATCGGAAAAGTTTCCGACGGAAATCCAATATTTCCCGTCGGAAATTTCCGACGAAATTTCCGTCGGATCTGTTAAATGCCTTTACCGACGGAATTTCGTCGGTAAATTCTGTCGAGAATGCTGTTTTTTTTGTAGTATAAAAAATTATCTATTAAAAAAAGGAAATGTTGATTAAAAAATTATTTAAAAAATTTTTGATTAAAAAATATTATTTCTAAAAACAATTATAATATTGCACCGGTTTTTATTTTTTAAAAAATTATTTTATTTATAATTTTCAATATTAACATACCAAACGTATTTTTCAGTTTTCTTTTCTAGAAAATAGAGTTACAGTATATCATACCAAACGCATTTTCCGTTTTCTGAAAACTAGATCAGAAAATAGAAAATAGAAAACAGAAAACAGAAAATAGAAAATAGAAAAAATTTTCCAAACCAAACGCCCCCTAAGTTTTTCAAAAATACTTAAGCTTTTCAGAAATACTTAAACTTAAAATTTTCAAAACTTTTTGAAGTACCATAAAACTTAAAACTTTCAATTTGATGGTACTCAAACTAAAGTTTTAAAATCCTTCTTAAACTTAAGTTTAATTTGTCTAAATAAACTTAAGCTTTCAAAATTTACTAAGTATTTGAACTCAAAAATTCTCTACAAAGTATAATTTTTTTTCTAAGTAAAAATCCAAACTTTAAACTTGGAACTTAGTGTCGAAAACCCCACGAATTTTTGAAAAATCTAGGAGGAGATTCCTTCCAGGGGGAGGGAACAAAAGGTAATTTTTATATGCCTTGATTAAACTTAACTTTTTGAACCAGGGTTGCCATAAATCAAAAAGGGGGAGATTGTTAGTGCAGAAAGCACCCAAGTCGAACCTGAGTTTTGATAATGGCAACAGGGCTCAAAAGTTAAGTCTTACTTGTTATCTAACATGTCACTCTAGTGTGCAGGGTAAAAAGTCCTAGCGAAGGACTGCTAGGCACTAGCGAAGGAATGCCAGGGTAAAAAGCCTTAGCAAAGGACTGCTAGGCACTGGCGAAGGAATGTCAGGGTAAAAAGACCTAGCGAAGGACTGCTAGGCACTGGCGAAGGAATGCCAGGGTACTGAAGCCCTAGCGAAGGACTGCTAGGCGCCAGGCGAAGGACAGCTTGGGACTGAAGCCCTAGCGAAGGAATGCTAGGCACCGGGCGAAGAACAGCTCGGTATTCAAGACCTGGCAAAGGACCGCCAGGCAAAAGTCCAACCAGAGGAGTGGTTGGCATCTGGTACATTCTCCCGAGAGGAGTAGGTGAGGACGCGTTCCCCGTCGAGGGAACAGTAGGCGTCGGTTCGACCTAGGGCTCCATTTTGGAGGCCCAAAGTCAGAACCAAGACAGCTAAGGTTGTATAAACTAACACATTATTATTTTATGTTGTTTTGGACTAACCCTGGATACAGGACCAAAGGAACGAGTGTCTGCAGCTCAGAGAGCCTCAAAGGAGTGAGGCAGTGGCTGAGTAGGGCGCCCGGAGTGTCCCGGGCGCCCCCAAGGTGCATACAAAACAGTGTAAGTAAGGAAGGCTTTGAACAGCTGCTGGACAGGGCGCCCCCGTGCTCCCGGGCGCCCCCACTGCTCCCGGGCGCCCCCAGCGTCCCGGGCGCCCCCAAGTGCAAGCCTACGAACCAGAAGCCAGCGAAGCCAAGGGATAAGCTTTGACCCGGTCAATCCGGGCGCCCCCAGCGTTCCGGGCGCCCCGGTCAAGACCTGATCCCGAGTCGTAAGGGATCAGAGCTGACCGAGAAGGAAGTGGATCGACTGACATGTGGGGGGGGGGGCGCCCTCGACATTCCTGGCGCCCCCAGGCCCTATAAAAAGACCCTCGAACCAAGGCTTCAAGGCATCACATCTTCCAACACTGTAACATTCTTCTGCTCCTGCGCTTCGCTCCAGAAACCTTCCAACTCAACACGAAAGCGTCGACGACGTCCCTCTGCTCCGAGATACATCCCATATCGGACGTCGGTAATGAAGAACTAATTTTTTATTTCCGTTATACTACTACTGTACTAGAACTGTAATCTTTTGTAAGAATCTTTGCGTGATTATAGAATTGCCCTCAGTAAACGGTCAACGACCGTGGGCCTTGGAGTAGGAGTCGACCCAGGCTCCGAACCAAGTAAAATCGATCGTGTCTCTGTGTGATTTTATTTTCTTAATTCCACTGCGTACTTGCTCTAAGTTTTTCCGAAAAACGTTAACGATATTCACCCCCCCTCTATCGTTTCTCTCGATCCAACAGGATTTGTTTCTCAACCAATTACAAAACCTTTCCATGAAGGAAAATGAATCGGTAAATGAGCTACATAGCCGGTTCAAGGAAGTTCTCAATGGGCTTCATTCGATTGATGAAAAGGTCGAGAATCGCGACCTTGTGAGGTATGTACTAAAAGCATTTCCAAGGAATGCTTTGTGGTCATCCATGGTGGATGCCTACAAAGTATCCGAGGATCTATCGATTGTTAAGTTAGATGATTTGTTTTGTGAGATGGAATTGCATGAAATGGCTAACAAAGGCCCCAAGGAGAAGGGGATTGCCTTAGTTGCAGGGGACCGATCCAATAAGAAGAAGAAGGAGAAGGAAGTCTCTTCATCTTCATCCTCTTCCGAATCCGAGTCTGATTCCGAGGAAGATGGCAGCAGCTCCTCATCCTCCGAGATGGCGAATTTTGTGAGAAGGATGATGAGAAGGGGTCGACGCTTCAAGGGTAAAGGTAACCCTAGTGAAGCTAAACTTGATAAGACTAATGCTTCTTGCTATGAGTGTGGTAGGAAAGGGCATTTCAAGAATGAATGCCCGTAGCTAAAGAAAAAGGAAGAGAAATCCAAGAGGAAAGAGGAAAAATCCAAGAAGAAGAAGAAGGCCTTGAAGGCCACTTGGGATGAATCCTCTTCAAGCTCATCCGATGAAGAAGAGGAGGAGAAGAGCACAAGACATGTGGCACTCATGGCATTGGGAGATCAAGAAAACAGTGATGAATCATCCAACTCCTCAAACGCGGCTTCATCATCTTCAGATGATGAATAGGTAACTTCTCCCGAGCTTGAGAAATGTTATAGAGCTATTGCATGTTTAACCAATATGCTAAAGAAGTCTAAAAATAAGGTTAAATCATTACAATTAGAAATTGATCAATTGAAAACATCTATGGATGATAATATAGATGACTTGCATGTTGAAATGTTAGAATATGAGATTAAGTCATTGAAACTTGAGGTTGAAAGTTTGAAATCCTCTAAGGTTGAGGATGTGGATGATTTGCATGATGATTTGTTGGAAAAAGAAAACCAATCATTGAAGAGCGAAGTTGAGAAGCTCAAGAATATTCTTGAGAAGTTCTCAACTAGCTCTAAGACTCTAGACATGATCTTAAATGCCCAAAGGGCAGTCTACAATAGGGCCGGTATTGGTTACCGACCCAAAGAACCTTCATTCGTGTCTTTGATGTCTAGGACTGATATGAGACAATCTAAGACACCTAGAGTCCAAAAGAAAGTTGCCAAGGCATGAGTGCCTAAGTCTTGTTTAGTTGATGCTTTAGGTCCCAAGGTTTGGGTACCTAAAACTTCTATTTTTCGAATTGTGTAGGTTATGATTGAGGGGGAGCATCTATCAACTTGGTTCGTTGATAGTGGATGCTCCAAACACATGACCGGGGATAGATCATTGTTTACCACACTTCACAAGAAAAGTAGAGGTAATGTTTCATTTGGTAACAATGGTAGTCTTAAGGTCATAGGAATAGGAGACATTCAAATATCCGAATGTCTTAGAATTTCAAATGTCCTTCTAGTCAAGGGGATGACTTTTAATCTCCTAAGTGTCAGTCAATTGTGTGACACGGGTTACACAATTGATTTTCAACCAAGTCAATGTCTAGTTAGACAACATGACACCTTGGACACGGTACTAGTAGGAACAAGAGTAGACAATATTTATCAAGTTTCATTTAAAAGTACTACTAATGTTTCTGCTAAGTGTCTCATGTCAAAAGAAGAAAAGTCCACCCTTTGGCACCGGAGGCTAGCACATGTGATCATGAAGAACATCCGAAACTTGGCCAACAAGGGATTAGTTCGTGGCTTACCAAGCATCAAGTGCGAAAAGGACAAACTTTGTGATGCATGTCAAATGGGTAAGCAAACAAAATCTGCACATAAAGGTAAAAGCGTTGTAAGTACTTCTACCGCTTTAGATTGACTTCACATGGATCTATTTGATTGTAGTACCATCGTATCATTGAATGGAAGTAGGTATTGTTTTGTGATCATTGATGATTTCACTAGATATACATAGACCTACTTTTTAAAATATAAGGATCAAACCTTAGATGTTTTCATTTCTTTTTGTAGAAGAGTTAAAAATGAAAAATCATCAACTATTAATACAATTAGAAGTGATTATGGAGGTGAATTTCAAAACCAACAGTTTTTAGAATTTTGTCAAGATAGAGGGTATAGACATGAGTTCTCTACTCCTAGAACACCACAACAAAATGGTGTTGTAGAGAGGAAGAACCGTGTTCTTCAAGAGGCCGCACGAAGCATGCTTAATGAGTATTCACTACCGAGTTACTTATGGGCTGAAGCTGTAAATACAGCTTGCTATGTGCAAAATCGGGTCCTCATTCATAGGTTTTTAGCAAAGACTCCCCATGAGCTTTGGTTTGGGAAACCACCTACGGTTAAACATCTTAGGGTGTTTGGTTGTAAGGTATTCATCCTAAACACCAAGAACCATCTTGGAAAGTTCACGGCAAAGGCTGATGAAGGGGTACTAGTCGGGTACTCCCTTATTAGCAAAGTCTACCGAGTCTACAACAAGAAATCTAGATTAATTGAAGAGTCTTCTGACGTTGTCTTTGAAGAACTTCTAAAAGTCAATGATCAACCAGAAGATGAAGTCCAATTCGAACTTAGGAGACTAAGTTTGAATGAGAGTTCAAATGTTGTTGATGGCGATGAATCCGATGACGGTGAGCCTAGACAACCCATGATCAGCCGGATCCTGAGGCTGAGCCGATGTCTAGTGAACCCATTCAAGAAGCACCACCAACACCTAAGCAAACTAGATTAGCCTCTAGTCATCCCCAAGACCAAATTGTTGGAGACATCCATCATGGGGTTAGAACTAGATCATTCTTCCGGAATGAGACTTATGAAGTTGCTCTAATTTCTGAAATTGAGCCTAGAAAAATTGATGAAGCATTAAGTGATCCCGATTGGATCATTGCAATGCAAGATGAACTAGGTCAATTCGAAAGGAGTCAAGTTTGGGACCTAGTCCCTAGACCTAAGAAGACCACCATCATTGGAACCAAATGGGTCTTCAAAAACAAATTGAACCATAAGGGAGAAATCATTAGAAACAAGGCACGCTTAGTAGCCAAGGGCTACAGTCAAGTTGAAAGCCTTAATTATGATGAGACCTATGCTCCCGTGGCACGTTTAGAATCCATCCGGTTGATGCTTGCATTTGCAGCACATCGGGATTTCAAATTATATCAAATGGATGTCAAATCGGCCTTCCTAAATGGTTTGATTAGAGAAGAGGTCTATGTGGAACAACCTCCGGGGTTTGAGAGTACCGAATTCCCAAACCACGTGTTTAAGCTCAAAAAGACACTTTATGGCCTCAAACAAACACCCCGAGCTTGGTACGAGCGGTTGTCGACATTCTTAATTGACAAAGGCTTCGTTAGAGGCCAAATAGATCCTACACTATTTCTACGTAGAGATGGTGACAATATTTTTGTGGCCCAAGTATATGTCGATGACATAATTTGTGGCTCAAACAACAAGGGCTATTTAAATGAATTCATTGGACACATGGAAAGTGAATTTGAAATGAGTCTAGTAGGGGAGTTGACTTTCTTCCTTGGACTCGAAATCAAGCAAACTCGCGATGGTATCCATGTGCACCAATCAAAATACACACAAGAAATGCTTCGAAAATTCAATATGAGTGATTCAAAAGAGGTAACCACTCCCATGGCTACAAATACAAGATTGGATAATGATGAGAGTGGTAAACCCGTTGATTTGACTCAATATCGAAGCATGATAGGGAGTTTGCTATACCTCACAGCTAGTCGACCTGATATTCTTTTCGCTGTGGGTATGTGCGCTAGGTATCAAGTCTGTGCCAAGGAATCTCATTTAATCGTTGTTAAGCGAATTTTGAGATATCTTAAAGGCACAATAGGAGTCGGTCTTTGGTACCCCCGTACCGAATCATTTGATCTAATTGGCTATACCGATTCCGACTATGCTGGATGTAAGGGGGTTGCCAATTTCTAGGATCATCTTTAGTTAGTTGGTCAAGTCGGAAGCAACATTGTGTTGCTCTCTCCACGACCGAGGCAGAGTATATTGCTATGGGAGAGAGCGTATCGCAATTGTTGTGGATGATTCACACTCTAGAGGACTATGGATTGAGTTACAAGGGTGTGCAAGTGTTATGTGATAACATTAGCACAATTAATCTAACCAAAAATCTAATCCATTATTCTAGGACCAAACATATTGAAGTGTGTCACCACTTCATTAGAGATCATGTGGCTAGGAGAGATATTGTACTCTCACATGTAGAGTCCAAATCAAACCTAGCTGACATTTTCACTAAACCACTCCCCGAAAATGAATTTAGTTTCTTAAGAAGGGAGTTGAGAATGTGTCGTGCTTCATGAATTTCAAAATGCATTCAAAACCCTTCGTGATTATTTCGAAAGTGTTGGAAAATAATTGGGTAACTTTGGGGATATCTCACACAAACTATAAGGTTTACCCAAACGTTTTTGTTTGCTAGATATGGGGTGAGATGTTAGGATCAACTCAATTACTCAAAATGTCATTGTATCCCTTGAGAAATTAAGTTGACGAGATAAAAATCACTTTGGTGACCAAGTATGGGGAAAACCAATGCATAACATATGTGTATTTGGCTCCATGATCATACTTGGACATTCCAATCAAGGAAACTTGATTGGAAACTTGAATTTGATACAAACTTAGTTGAAATTGCTTGAATGATTGTTGATTGAGTTTGACTCTATTTGGGTGGATCAAAGTGATTGTTGAACCTATAAGGACCTTTGATCTTTGTTTAGGGATCAATTTTAGTCATGAGATCATGTCCAAGTTCGATAAACTTCATCAGATCTCGTTGGAAAGATTCTGAAAATCTGAAACTGAATGTTTTAGATCGTATCAGGGAGTATCAGGAACCCTGATCGGTCACCGGACCGATCTGGCTCCATTCTGCATTGATCGGTCCACAGCCCGATCAGAGGGGTCACAGGGACTTTGCGAGATTTCGGCCAACCTTTTTGTGCTAGCCTGGGTCGGTCCCCAGACTGATCTGGCACCTTGTGGTGATCGGTCCAGAGACCGATCAGGAGGGCCTCTTGAAAATCATCTGACCCTACTGTTCGCTTCCTGATCGATCAGCTGATCGATCAGGAGCTTGCCTGATCGGTCGCCCGACCGATCAGGCCCAGGCTAGTCCGATCAGGCCAGAGCCTGATCGGTCTGGGCGCTATCAGATCGAACGGTGATCCGTTCAGGCGCATTAAATTGTGGTTGGTGGACCGATCCACCAACCGATTAACTCCTTCACAACTCCTCATTGTCGAACCCTAGCTGACCAAAAACCCCTCACCACCGAAGCTTTCTTCTACGCGTGCGATCTTCCTGCCTCTTACGCGTGAGCCTCTCTGCGGTTTCTCTCTTCCTGCGCGTGCTCTACTACCGTCTCCTCTGCGCAAAAGCTCCTCCCTGTTTTTGGCAAGTTTGTCTCACTAAAGCCTTCTACGCCGAGAACTTCTTCCGCGCGATTTCTTTCTCCAACCTTCAAGAACTTTCTCCATGGCGCCTAAGTAAGTTTATGTTGGTTAGTTCACTTTGTGAATCAGTTCATGGATTTTGTATTTGCACTAACCATGTTATGATGTTGCGCCGTGACCTTCTTGTGTTGGTCGTGACCCTATCTTTCCATGCTTCACCTTTTGATTGTGTCATCTGTGACCAAATCTCTCTCTCATTTCATTATTGTCCTCTTTTTGATCAAATGTTGTATCTTATATTCACTGATTGGGTCTTACCTTGTCTGGATCAATTTGATCGACTCTTATTCTTGTGATTGGTGTTATGATTTGTTTTACCTATCTTAATCAAATATGTTTATTCAATCTCTAGAAAATCTTCTAAGGGTAAAGAACCAATGGAAGGGAGCTCTAAGGGCAAAGGCCCTTCATCATCTACACCTCCTTCGAGTCCTCCACCACTCCACATACCAGATTCCAAAACATTCACTATGCTCTAAACTTTCAATGACACATTTTCAAACTTATGCCGTGTCGATCGGTGGACCAAACTTTTATCTACGAACATTGCCCTACGGTCAAGCAAATCATTGAGTACTGTGAGCTTCAACCCATCCTTTTCTTAGAGAGGTCAATCAACTTTGATTTGGTCTCTGAGTTCTATAATAATATGGTTAGTGGTGAGGGCACGGGGTGGAGGACCCGTGTCGCTAGCATTGACCTTGACTTCACTCTATCTGCTTTCACTACCTTTCTTGGATGTCGCCGGTCCGAGAATGCCTTTTCACTCTATCCCTATCTTCCGGATCCCTTATCAGTTCCGTTTGATGGGATCACTCCTGACTCCATCTATGAGCATTTTCTAGGCCATCCTAGGCCAAGGGGTTCCAGTGAGCATGACCGTGGCTTTCCCACATTTCCTGCTCTCTATCTTTCTCCCATTGATTATGTTTTGTTTAAAATTATCACAAATTGTCTTATTCCTACCACTACAAAGCACCTAGATGAAATTCATCCATTCCACTGCTTGATACTCTATGGGATGCATCAGCAGGTAGACTTTGATCCAGTGACTTCTCTTTATTTCTCCATCATCGTCCATAGCCAGATGTATGGTCAGACGGTTTACATGCCCTTTGGCCATATCATTACTGCTTGGCTGCAGTCCGTAGGTATCGATGTTTCACAGGACCGCATTGTGCCCTTGGTTCGACAGGACTGCCGCTTGGATCGTCGCATGCTCGCTCAGTCCGGCATTGTTGTCGGGCTGCAGGGGCTACGGTGGAAGGATCGAAGACGAGTGGGGGAATTACCAGGAGCAGACCATGCTCAGGAGCGGCCCGCTGTTACAGTAGATTACGATGAGTGGGCTCCTGACCTCCGCTGGCAGGTTGCGGAGCTAGAGTGGATGTTGCAGCACGAGTTACACATCTCTGAGCTCTGGCGACAGGAGGTCAGCTCAGAGTTTCAGTCTTTCGATCGCCGTCTCGATGCTCTAGCATCTGATGTCTCTGAGATCAGCGCTCTACAGGACACATGGTATGAGGAGTGGTATCATCATACGTTTCCTGATGGTGCGTCCCCCAGCAGCCCTCCGTCAGGGAATGTTATATACATTGATGATTCAGACGATGATCCAGTTGACGATTGACTGCTCTCCACTCTTATTTGTTGATTTCTGACTATTTGACGGATGTGTCCGTTCTGACGTTTGCATGTTGTGGCATGATATTAATTTTGATAAGTTGACTTGCATCGAGCTATTTGTCAGGATGTTGGCTTATGTATGCTTCCATGTTTACTATCTGTTTATAGGCCTCATTCTATATTGCCATGTTTATACTTATGATACCATGTTCTTATGCTGCATGTGATTGCTATATCTTGATCTATCTTTTTACATGATGTCATATGTGTTCCAAAATTACATTCAATCTTTGATTTTTGGGATACCCCTAGGATTGAGGGGGAGTATGGTAAAACTTAACAACCCCTCTAGACCCTTTTCGGTGTTCGACAAAGGGGGAGAGTGTTGGTTGGTTAAGTTTAGGATGATCATGTTGTAGGGGGAGGATCTTGATTCCCCTATGTTTCTGATTTGAGATAATTGATTGAAAATCCCTAAACTTAAAATCGGGTTGTCAAACAACAAAAAGGGGGAGATTGTTGATGCAGTCTGGCCCTGATTGTTGTTTTGGTGTTGACACTGATTTTAGTTTAGGTTGATGATTATGATGATTATGATTAAGTCCTGATCGAGGATTAGGCATGGTATGGAAAATCCTAGCCTGGAGGGCTAGATGTTGGAAAATCCTAACCTGGAGGGTTAGATGTGAGATTATGATGATTATGATTAAGTCCTGATCGAGGATTAGATATGGTATGGAAAATCCTAGCCTGGAGGGCTAGGTGTTGGAAAATCCTAACCTGGAGGGTTAGGTGTGAGAAAATCCTAGCTTGGAGGGCTAGGTGTTGGAAAAGTCCTAATTCGGAAGAGGTGGGTGAAAAGTCCTAGCTTGGAGGGCTAGGTGAAAAGTCCTAACTTGGAGGGTTAGGTGAAAATTCCCATCTTGGAGAGTTAGGTGAAAAAGTCCTGGCTTGGAGGGTCAGGTCTTAGCCTGGAGGGCTAGGTTTGGAAAAGTCCTAATTCGGAAGGGTTGGGTGAAAAGTCCTAGCTTGGAGGGCTAGGTGAAAAGTCCTAACTTGGAGGGTTAGGTGAAAATTCCCAACTTGGAGAGTTAGGTTAGCTTGGAGGGCTAAGGTGGATGAAACCCTAACTTGGAGGGCTAGGTTTGAGTCCCTGGATCGGTCTGGTGACCGATCAGGGATATTGGCACGCTGCTCCTTCATGGATTGGTCTGGTGACCGATCCAGCGATGACTGATCGGTCTGGTGACCGATCAGGGAGCACACAGTAAGGTTGGAAACCTACTGTGTTGCTCCTGATCGGTCCGGTGACCGATCATGGAGCAGGCAGCTTCCTCACTGCCTTGCTCCTGATCGGTCTGGTGACCGATCAGGGAGCGAAGTGTGAGTGAGTTCCCTTGCGGATCGGGTCCTGAACGGTCCGGTGACCGATCTGGATCACTGTACAGATCGTTCCGGAGAACGATCAAGTGTCGCAGACTCCGTCTTACAACCGATCAGGCTGGAGCCTGATCGGTCAGGGAGCTACCTGATCGGTCTGGTGACCGATCAGGCTTCACTATGATCGGTCTGGTGACCGATCAGGCTTGTGTTGCCGCGAGAGCTGGGAGTCCCAGCTAAGCGATGGATCGGTCTGGTGACCGACCCACGAGCCCTGGATCGGTCCGGTGACCGATCACTTTAATTCAAATTACATTGTCAGACACTCTGATCGCGTCTGAGCATATCTGATATACTGTGCCTGATCTCTGATCCTTTGATTTCTTGCTTGATATGCTGCTCTAACCCACTGATTGAGTTGCAGGTGACAGGGGAGGATTCAAACACTCAAGGAGAGTCAATAGTGGTCTTTCCTTGGAGCAGGTTTGTCTGTTTTCCATCCCAGGTTGCAACGGGCGCTGGCGCTGGCTGGAGCTGCTGTCTGGGGCTGGTCTGAGGGAAGCTCAGGAGGTCCAAAAGGGCTCAGTGGTGGCTGGTGGTTGCAGGAGAGCAGCTGGAGGCTGCTGTGGGATGGTGACCTAGAGCTATGTGGAGAAGACTTAAGCATCGGTTGCGAGAAGTCTTCAACATAGCTGCTAATCAGTATTGCTGAAAAGTTGTGTGCTTGCTGCGTGCTAGTGTTCTTGTTGTTCCATCATTCCTGAGCAAGCCGTTGAGATCTGAGAAGCAACCACCTCTTGCTTGAGCACTCGGAGGAAGGAACAAGAGGCTTGAAGTCCAACAGCGAGAAGACACGGAGAAAGGGATTCTTGCGTGAGATCGTCGCTGGGTGGAGCTTGGAGAAGCCTGCTGTGTTCTTGTCTTTGCTAAGTGCTATGTAAGATTTTCTTTGTGTTTCATTGAGCTCAAAACCATATCCTTGATTTAAACGCTGTGGAAAGGTTTCTCTACCGAGAAGGAGGTTGTTTTCTATCCGGTGTTAACCGGGGCTTGATCTGCTGACGATCAAGGGATCGCCCACCTTAAGGTCACGCCAAGGAGTAGGGGCAAGTTATCCCCGAACCTTGTAAACCCTTCTTGTTAGCGATCTTGCTAGTTGGTTTCGTCTGTTTTTGTTTCCTGCATTTCTGCACTCTGTTTCTATTGTTTCCGCTGCCGTGCTACTAACCGTGAAGTGCAGAGAAAACCCTAAAGCGCCCTAAAGCGAAAGAAGTTTGTGTCTGGCTATATTCACCCCCCCCCCCTCTCTAGCCATCCGGGTTCTAACACTCGGTCCATCCCCTCATGGCCTCCCGGCTCCTTGGAGATGGTATACTAGACGTAGCCCCGGAGCGATGAGAGATACGAGGCTGGAGGCTCAGCGTTGAGTAGGGTACGATAGATGGGCTGAGAGCATAGTCGTCAGTACTGGAGTAGGTCTCTTTAGAATGATGACCCTCCTGTGACCGCTCCCTAAGTTGTATAGGTTGAAAGCCCGATGCGACCACCTTCTCAGCTGCTTGTATCCTCCGGCGCAGGCGGACACTAGTGAACTCCGGCTCTTCCGACTTCGACCTCTTGCCTTTGGGACTGACAAGAGAGTTGGGAACTCTAGGTGAGGGAGGAAGGGAGCGAACCTCCCTAGCCGACGACTCGGTCTCACCCTCGGGCTCCGTAACGGCAGGTGTCATTCTTCGGTAACGTTTGGAGAGGGGAATAACATCCTCCTCTCCCTCCAGGCTCGGGTTGAACGGGTTCTCATCCTCCTCTTCTGACTGGAGGTTTGTAGCTCGCTCTCTTCCTCCTCCTCCTCAGGCAGGATGAGTCTTCTTCGTTCAGCAGGGAGAGGGTCTGCTTTCTTGGTTGGCGTTGTCGTTGGCCTAAGAACCCGAGCCAGTAGTTCCCCGTCACCTCCTGCTCCAGCGGAGGTAGAAGAAGGATCGACTTCTGGAGCAATGGGTAACTTGGGGGCAGGAGACTCTTGGCTTTGAGTTGGCTTCGGTGCTTTGAGTTGGCAGGGTAACTGAAGAAGGATCGACTTCAGTGCTTATGTTTCTAAAAATACTTGAACAGATCATATAATGCAGAAGGAATGGATGGACTGGCCCCGTGCCAGTCTTGGGTATTGGGTGGGAATTCTAAACTTTCTGTGTTTTACTTTTGTTGACTCGGCTAATGAAGTGAAGAAACCATGTCATTGTTGCAAATGCATAAATGCATCAAATCATGATCGCTCGACAATGTATGAACATTTGACCATAAATGGTATGTTACCAGATTATCGTATTTGGAATTTTCATGGAGAAAAACTGATGGTCTCACATCAGATGTTTGGGAAATTTTATGTCGTTATTGGAAGTCTAATGAGGTAGTTTTTGTATTGATTAATTTTTATATATTGGTAGGCATAAATTTGTTGCAATTTTTTTTGTTTCAGAGGACATCAAAAATAAATCGAGAAAATGGGAGTAAAAAACGAGGGATTCATGCACAAGGACGAACAAATATTCCCTCATTGGAAGACAAATTTGTATGTATTTATTTGATCAATTTGTTATGTTAATATCAACTTGTATGTATTCGAGCTATTATTATTTGCATATTCAATCTAAAATGATTTCTTTTGTACTTAGATTCAGGAAAATGGTAGAAAGCCAACTCGCATTGAACTATTTCATCTCAGTCGACAAAGTAAAAAAAAGGAGGTGCTCTTGTTGATGATTGATCCCGCCCTATCTTTGTCACCATACGGACAGCCCGCGTGGCAAACAGCCTGGCCAACTTCTGGGTCCATGTCATTGTACGGATAGCCGGCCTGATAAACACCCTAGCCGGTCTTAGATTTCCTGCCAGCCGGCCGGACTCAAGCACCCGGGTAGAATAAATGCCAGAGCTCAGCCGGCCAGTCAATCCCGGTCTGCCATCATAAGGTTATTAGGCCTCACTTATCTGGGTACTTCCGCCCGGTCTCTACATCCCCTCGCCCGGGTATTGCCGCCCGGCCATATAAAGGCCCCACGCCTAATCATCCGGGTGAATCCGCCCGGTAATCCTTCAGGTCCATACCGGACATCCAGCAGCAGGGCATCCCCGTCTGTCGCTCACTCGGGCACTCCCCCGAAACCACCCTAGGATAACGACAAAACATCCGCACCAGCTGCAGTTAACAGGCTGTCACCACTCGTGTGACCTGACGCTCCCTGGCACGCCGCCCTGTCGGGCCGTTGGTGACAGGTGGCGCCGGTCGGGGATGTACAAGAACCTGTCTCTGTCCTCACATAGGACAAACAGTATAAGACAAGGAATGCTGGCTACAAGTCGACACAATCACAGAATATTCCCTGACTCCGTCAGAGAATCCTGACACCCGGCAGACAGTCAGGGAATATCCCTCGACCAGGTCAGAGAATCCTGACACAGGTCAGACTTGGTCCTTTCCCCCGGCTATATAAGCCCCTCCCCTCCTCATTATCAGGTACGCGCGCGAAGCTTCTCATCTACAGTGCTCCTCTATTTTGCTTGTTCACCGGAGTACTGACTTGATCGTCGGAGGGCCTTGCCGGGACGCTTCCCGGCTAGGTTGCTAACGGTCCTTTCCCTCAGCAGGTTCAGGTCATTCGGCCGAAGTTCTCCTCGACGACAGGAATCCCCTCGGAGGAACTTCACTCGGATATCTCCCCTGCATCCGCAATATTGACAGTTCGGCCAAACAGTCCCCGCCGGTAGAGATCCTTCTTCCTCCATTCGGAAGTTCCACTCGGCGGTTTCCTCATCCATCTGGCCAAAGGTGTACCAGGCAGAATCCGCTTCCGTCCGATCGGAAGGCACCCCCGTTAGCTGCGTCGTTCTGAGCGAAGGCAGCCCGTCAGCGCACACGTCATCCATCCCTACACCGTCATCCGGTTGCGGCCCCACCCCGCTCGGCGACAGGATCAAATTTGGCGCTAGAAGGAGGGCCTTCCGCCTGATCGAGAGCGGAGGATGGAAAACCCTAATCCTTTGACGGTTACACTCACGCCCGAAGAATATGAAATGCTGATGGCTGCTCGGACACAGAAAGCGCAACAATCTCACCCGCTAATTGGCAGTCAAGGAGCCCGACTCCCTGGGCATTCTACGAGGGGAAACTCGGAAGGTATGGCTGCTCAGCCCGACCCCTTCGTTCCTACATTTCCCCGAGCACTTTTCCGGAACGCGGTCCACTCGGCCCCAACCGAAGTTTCAGCAACCAGCCTGGCGCCTCAGACGCGGCCGGACAAAGGGAAAGGTTTAGCCGACCCCGCTTCGGCTTACCCGGCTCATAGCCCATTCTCTCCCCAAATTCTTGAAGATCCTGTTCCTAAGCATCTGCGGTTCTTCACTATGCCTGAGTACTCGGGGGCCAGTGACCCCGAAGAGCATGTTATGAAATTCGAAAGCGCCGCCCTGTTGCATCAATACCCGGAGGGCGTCAAATGCCGCGCTTTCCTGACAACCCTCTCTGGGCAGGCTCAGCGGTGGTTCGACGGACTCCCGGGAGGATCAGTCGGGAGTTTCGCAGAAGTGAAGCGGCTGTTTCTGCAGCATTTCGCAAGCAGCCGAAGGCACCATAAGACCAGCCTCAATTTGTTTGCTCTGAGGCAAGGTCCGAAAGAATCACTCCGGGACTATATCCGGAGGTTCAACGGAATAGCTATAGAGGTGCCCAATACAACGCCAGAAGTATTGGTCACCGCATTCTCGCAAGGCTCCAGGAGGGAGATTTCTTCCGATCCCCGATCAGGAAGCCACCGAAGGACTTCGACAGCCTGCTCGGGAAGGCTGTCAAGTATATCAATGTAGAGGAGGCGCAAGCCGCCCGAAGGAAGGAAGTTGCGGTTAACCCACAGCCCGCACCTCAACATCACAGATCACCAGGGGGGACCGATTCGCAGTCCCCGACCGGCCGATCGCCCGGGAATGAGACCCCAACAAGTGCAAGTAGCACAAGGGAATTGGCCCAACAGATGGGCACCGTATTGTGCGTTTCACCAATGCAACACGCACAACACGGAAGACTGCCGAGCAGGCGCTAGAGCAAGGACCCCACGCGGCAGGGGTCAAGGAAGACAAACCCCACAGGGGCGCGGGCGTGGTTATGGAGCCACAGCCCAAGGACAAGGGCGAGATACCCCCGCGCCCGGCAATTATTTCCTCAGCCCGAGCAGGAAGAGGCGGGGGAGATTGACGAAGATCAGGCGAATCACCAGAACGCCGTCCGCGGAGGCGTCAATGTGATTTCCGGTGGGCCTA
>JAGFNQ010000387.1:0-35405 GCA_024364735.1 Boesenbergia rotunda
TGGTGTTCTTTATGGGACCGGAACTTTATACAATGGTATCTACACGTTAGATTTATCCGGTGACATTTTCAATATCGAAGTTAGCAACAAATGTGCTTGAATAGATAATCAAATAGACTCCTATACGTGGCATTGTCGTCTTGGCCATGTAAGTAAGAAACGCATGACCAAATTACACCGATGTGGAATTCTGGAATCATTTGAACCTGGTTCATTTGATACATGCGAATCATGCTTAAAAGGCAAGATGACCAAATTACCCTTTTCCGGAAAAGGTAAACCAGTGGGAGAATTGCTTGGTCTAATACATACTGATGTATGTGGACCAATGTCAACTCTTGCACAAGGAGGTTATAGCTACTTCATTACCTTTATCGATGATCACTCACGATTTGGGTATGTGTTCTTAATGAAACACAAATCTGAAGCTTTTGAGAAATTCAAAGAGTTCAGAAGTGAAGTAGAGAAACAGCTTGGCGAAAGTATTAAGATACTTCGATCAGATCGGGGTGGTGAATACTTGAGTCAAGAGTTTCAAGATTATCTTAGGGACAATGGGATATTGTCTCAATGGACTCCGCCATATACACCACAGCATAATGGTGTATCTGAGAGGCGTAACCGAACCTTGATGGACATGGTTAGATCTATGATGAATCATGCAACTCTTCCAAAATCCTTTTGGGGCTATGCGCTTAAGACAACTGTTTACTTACTAAACAGAGTCTCGACCAAGGTAGTCTCTACTACTCCATATGAGACGTGGAATAGTAAGAAACCTCATTTAACTCACCTTAAAATATGGGGTTGTCCTGCTTATGTAAAGCGAACTGTATCAGACAAATTGGATGCTAGTCTGATAAATGTCTATTTATTGGATACCCTAAGGAAACGAAGGGTTACCAATTCTATCATCCCTTGGAATAAAAGGTGTTTGTTTCAAGGCATGCTGTATTTCTGGAATAAGAATTTCTTTTACAAGAAAACAGTGGAGTAGCATTGAACTTGAAGAAGTTCAAGAAACTCCAATAGACATTACAGAGATACCTAGTCTAGACCCACAACCAATAACTCATAATGATGAGCTATCAGTTGAACCTAAAACAACACCACTTCTTCGTAGGTCTGATAGGACACGCAATATTCCAGAGAGATACGGATTTCTCATAAGTGATTCGAACGACGTGTTACTCGTTAACAATGACGAACCTATCAGTTATGAAGACGTTCTGATAAATTCAGAAAGGGATAAATGGCTTGAAGCCATGAAGTCGGAAATGGATTCCATGTACGAAAATCATGTATGGGACTTGGTTAACCCGCCTGAAGGGATTAAGCCCATAGGGTGCAAGTGGGTTTTCAAGAAGAAAACCGACATGGAAGGTAATGTTGTTACCTTTAAGGCTAGATTAGTGGCAAAAGGATATCGTCAGAAACAAGGAATTGATTATGACGAAACCTATTCGCCAGTAGCTATGCTCAAATCCATTCGGATGCTCCTGGCCATAGCAGCTCATTATGATTATGAAATATGGCAAATGGATGTGAAAACAGCTTTCCTTAATGGAAACCTGCTTGAGGATGTATACATGATACAACCTGAAGGTTTCACATCGGTTAATAAAACCAAAGTATGCAATCTTCGACGATCCATATATGGACTAAAGCAAGCATCCAGGAGCTGGAACATCCGTTTTGATGAGACAATCAAAGAGTTTGATTTCTCACAAAATCCTGACGAACCTTGTGTATACAAGAAGGTTAGTGGGAGTGCAGTTGTATTCCTAGTGTTATATGTCGATAACATTTTTCTTATAGGAAATGATATATCAGTCTTACAGTCAGTTAAAATTTAGTTGTCCAAAACTTTCTCCATGAAAGACCTGGGAGAAGCAACCTATATCCTTGGGATTAGAATCTATAGAGATAGATCAAAACGGTTGCTTGGTCTTTCGCAGTCTACATATATAGACCGAGTGCTAGAAAGGTTTAGCATGTCGGAATCCAAGAAAGGTTACCTTCCCATCAGGTATGGGATCAACCTTTCAAAGTCTATGTGTCCGCGCACAGAAGACGAGAGGATTTGCATGAATAAGATTCCTTATGCATCCGCGATAGGATCTATCATGTATGCTATGTTATGTACTAGGCCCGATGTATCATATGCTCTGAGCGTCACAAGCAGATACCAGTCTGATCCAGGAATGGATCATTGGGTGGCTGTCAAGACAATCCTCAAGTACTTAAGAAGAACTAAGGATGTGTTCCTAATATATGGAGAAAGTGATATGATAATACGTGGATATACAGATGCCAGTTTCCAGACAGATAAGGATGACTCCAAATCTCAGTCCGGATACGTATTTATTTTGAATGGAGGCGCAGTAAGCTGGAAAAGTTCCAAGCAAGACACCGTAGCGGATTTTACCATGGAAGCGGAATATATTGCAGCTTCGGAAGCAGCAAAGGAAGTAGTCTGGATCAAGAAGTTTGTCTCAGAACTTGGTGTGGTTCCAACCATTGATGAAGCAATACCGGTTTACTGCGACAACAATGGAGCTATTGCACAAGCAAAGGAACCAAGGTCTCATCAGCGATCCAAACATGTGCTTCACCGCTATCATCTGATCAGAGAGATTATAAGTAGGAATGATATACAAATTGTGAAAATTCCCACTGAAAGGAATTTAGCGGATCCTTTATCTAAGGGCTTGCCTCAAAGTAAGTTTGAGGGTCATGTTAGAGCTGTGGTATTGGGTACCGTAGCGATTGGCATTAGGCCAAGTGGGAGTTTGTTAGTGATATGAGAGAAGTGTCCTATGGCAATCGCCTTATGATTGTAATCATTTATTTTAATAAATGAATATTCACTATTTGAGTATCCATGATTATTTGATTAAGATCTTAAGCTCATTTACTGAATGTCCGTAATACAATTCACAGCATGAGAGAATTTGTGATGAATTCACAACTAGTGATTATCTCTACATGTACAATTGTGAAGTATTGAAATTGTCCCTAGTCGATGAATTGATAAATACGGACACTATCAATTCTGTTGAGACTAGCATGGGTTATTCTCTAATCAGCTGATTCTCACTGGCTGGTGACATTGAGATGTCCGGAGATAAACATGAATGCTAGTTAAGGGAACTAGTTCATTAGAGTGACTGGCTGTAAAACTTCATATGGTAGTCTACATATAGATATGTCAGTGAAGTTCTTACTGCAGCTTAAGTGCGATGTTCCTTTGACTTGCGGTGTTCAAGTCATCTTGGTCATGGAGACTTATACTTTGACATCTTAAGCAAGCATCTCCAAGGAGGTGTGGACCCAGGATGATTGGGTATAAGCCGAAGTGCCCGAAGATGTTTGAACAGCCTACAAAGGATTCACCACTCCTTGCGAGGAGATGTATACCCGAGGCCTATCGTCGGATTGTTACTCGAAGCCTCTAGCCAGAGCATGACATGTTCAGAGTATGAATCTCTTAAATACATGAGAGTAATTAGAATCCATAGAACGAGGAAACGTTATTTGGGTTTGGTGTGACGTAGTCAGCCTAGTGGGGACTGACACACATAGACCATGTCCTGAACCACGTGGGTATAAGATGGTGAAGGGAATGGGGCACGATTCATTATAGCTGCTGAAGGGTTTCAGAATCATTTCTGAGGTCAACCGTTGATCTTTCAATTAATTGGGGATCATGATGTACTACTAGGTGCCACTCATGATCGTTCTATAATTAATTAGTTAATTATGGACGGCCAACATAAATTGAATGCCTATTTGGTCACACGCATAACGAGTAATTCGAAGGATTTAAAACGAGTTGAGAATTGGATTCTCCAATCGAGATAGACTATTTTGGTAAGTCCAAACAATAGTCAAAACTGAATTTATATCAGACGCATCGGAAGCATAGAATGGCTAAGTCTTTTAAAGACTTAATGGGTGAATTAAATAAGTTTAATTCATTAAGGGATTTGATCCAATTGGGGTTAGATGGGCCAGCCAAGGAGGGGGCCTCCTCTCTTCTTGTCATGGCCGGCCACCACCATAAGAGGATAAGGCTATTTTGGTTTGTTTTATAAAATAGACCAAAGGTTGGTTTATTTTATAAAAGGTTATATAAATTTTATATAAACTTTTATATAATGAACCATGAGTTGGTTTGTTTAATAAAATTTATATAATGAACCAATGGTTGGTTTGTTTTATAAAATTTTATATATAATGAACCAATGGTTGGTTTATTTTATAAATTTTATATAATCATGCAAAAAAAAAGAGCCTTAATTATGGATTGATTGAGAAATTATTCCATAATCAAGAAGAAGAAGCTTGATCATGAGAGCCTTGATTATGGATTGATTGAGAAATTATTCCATAATCAAGGAGAGGTTTGCTTGGGAATTAAGAAACCTCTCCCTATATAAAGGACCCAAGGGGTGCCATGGAAGAGAATCCATCCGAGAATTGCTTGGGCTCTCTCCTCTTCTTCTCTCCCTCTCTCTTGGCCGGCCATAGGCCTTCCTTCTTTCTTCTTGCTGTGAGCACAAGGAGAAGCATCAAGGCGACGAAGTTCTTCCTTACGACGATCTTCCTCTTTGGCCAACCTTGGTGGTGAGTCTTTCGATTTGATTACTCTCTCGGTTAGTAAATTATTCATCATGATACAAAATCAAAATAATAAACTAACTCACATAAAATGACGAGATTAGCAAACATGGCACACAATAGACATAAGGATAATCAAGGAGCTTGGGGAAGAGATATACCTTCCCGATCACCTCGCGGTCTTCTACCTTATGTCCCTCCCTTTGCGGACGTCGTGTGGGCAACGATCTACCACGAACCGAGATCACCAAAGCTTTCAATCGATCCTCTTTGTCATGCGCAAACCCTAGACCGTAGGGTAATCGGCGCACCACCTTCTCCCTTCCTAAGCACCGCCGGCGATCTCCAAGAAGGGGCACCTTCTTCTCACGACTTAGAGGATGAAGAAGGAGGATGAAGAAGAGGAGGAAGAAGAGAAACAAGACCTCTTCTTCACCACCAAAACCAAGCCGCCGCCCCCTCCCTTTCCTCTTCCTGCCGGCGCCAACAAGGATGATGACCTCCTTGTTTTCCGGCCGCCGAACACCCTCAGCCTCTCCTTCTTAGTGTACGCCCAAGAGGAAGATAAAAAGGGAAGAGATGAAGGAGAAACCTCCACTCGACAGCCTTCTTCCACCTTCCTTTAGGTCCGGCGGCACTAAACCTAGGAGAGAGAGAGAGATTGAGAGAAAAGAGAGAGAGGCCTTGGAATTATTGTGTGATTGATCAAGCCTTGTTATCATGATCTCCTTGGGTATATATAGGACTAAGGTAGGGACCAAGAGGAGGAGTTGGATATTGGCCCACCAATGGATCTAAACCCGATCCATTAATTAAGATCCATTCCACTAAAGGATCTTAATTGAACTTCCTCACCAATCCCCATATTTTCATATGGGCTTCACATATTACGAGTCATCCATCCCCCGTGTTTAAGATCTCAAATGCCCGTTAATTAATTTAAATTACTGACAATTCAAATTAATTAACCTCTGAGTCCTTGACTAGTACCACTCGACCTTATCATCATGCCAGATCAAATCCACCTATAGGGTTTAGCACGATGAACCTTTCAAGCTCATCAAGGGGGTATCATCAACCCGACTGACCAGGACACGGATTTCGTCAATAATCAACAGCACATCATATTATTAATATTATCTCTCAAATTACCGGGCTTATTGATCTAACAGAATAGATCTCGCTCATTGGTAAATCAAAGAAATAATAGTTAATAATATATGCCCGTTATTATATCAGGATTAAGGGATTGTACTCCATAATATAAAATGAGGTCCTATCCAATTATCAAGTCAGTACAAATTGGATAACCTCAGGTTTCGGTCTGCTCAATGTACTCAAAGCACACTAGTGTAATTCTATGCTCAAGTCCAACCACACCTAATTACACTACAACCATCCCGATGGGTTGTCCAATTCCATCTCGGTAGTGGACCTCTATTTATACTAAGCAAGGAACTGATAACATGATCTTCCGTGTGACACTACACACCATGTTATCTACAATGCAAAGTAATTGGACTTCATGCATGTACTAATGTAAACAGGCACCTAGTGTGGTTGTGATTCTCTTTTCAAAATGAAGATGTTCATATAAAGAAATTCATGTCTTTCAGTATACACATCTTACACCAAGATGGCATTGTTGGATGAGGGAGCATTGATAATTACTATTTTGTAGATCAATTTAGGCTGTCAAATCCATGTTTTGATCCCTTTTTATATGCTTAAGTTTGCATTTACATTAGGTTTCATGAATTATCTCTATTTTAGCTTTGGATGCATTTCTTTCTACATTTGAGATATTTTGGCACTAAAATTTGAATATTATTTTGTATGCTTTGAATGATCATGGACCTAGATCAGATTGGATCAAACTTGAGTTCAGAATTGGCTTCAATAAAGGGGATCAAGAGATGGATCAATGTGGGTCATCCGATCAAGAAATGGGAAGATCTGATCGATCTATCAGCTTATGATCAATTCGAGCCCAAGATAGAGTTAATCAAGTCCATAGATCAAGATCTGAAGCTTTGAACCCAATCAGAGTCCATCTGACCATCGGATCAAGCTTAAGGGGAGTCTAAGCTGTCCATTCAAAGATCAGGGCAATCTGAGCCATCCGTTGCAGATTTGATTGATCCAAGCTAAGAAGGAGCAGATCCTGACCATTGATGGAGATCTGGAAAATTTGGGGTAAATCAGAGACGATCTGACCGTCGGATGAGGCCAGAACGATCATAGTCGTTTATTTCTAACTGATAAAACAGAACTTCTCCGCTCAGATCTGGGTCGTCGCCAGATCGCATAGTTTCTTCCCTGTTTCGAGTTCTTCAGTTTCTTCATCGATTTCTTTGCTGTTTTCTTCTCCGATCGTGCGCGGCCAACATCAAATTCGTTTCTTCTCAAGGTTTTGAATCATCGAGGTATATTTTCTGTTTAGTTTGCTAATCCAAATCTCGCAGCTGAAGGAGCTAAGGTGAGGGTTTTGCCGGAGCTGTTGTGACTGCCGATCGATCCTTGTTGATCGCTGGTTTCAGTCGTCCGGAGCTGTCGAAGCTTTAGAGGGGTTCTTGAAAGCGTGTTGATAGTTTCTGAGCTCGATCGCCATCCAGCCAATCGAAAAGGAAGAGATCGGGGACAGTTTTCAGCTACTGACCGATCACTGTGACCGGACAGAGATGCCTCTGATCGGTCCCGTGACCGATCAGAAGAAGACCTGATTGGTCCCGTGACCGATCAGGAAGAGCAGTACAGACCAATTCGCAGCAAACTGATCAGGGAGTGTTCCTTTGTTGATTTTTGAGTTGGAGGGTCTCTAGCTCATCTTTTGTGTGATGGCGAAGGGAAGTCTTGACGATGAACTGATTTGATGTTCAAATTTAGGATAATTTTGGTTTTAATCTCTTATTTCTTCATGTTGTTTTAGATTGTTCCCTCTACACTTCAAGTCAAGTTCTTAAGTAATGTTTTGATCTAGTTTTTATTATCTTGGAATTAATTCCCTGCAATTAGTTCTTAAATTTCAATTCCATCGTTTGAATTTAATTGCTTAGTTGTCAAATAGGTTAAGTTTAGTTTCCGCAATTTCCTAATTCATTTCTACTTAGCTAAGTCCATTTCGTTCCGAATTGTAATTTCATTCATTATCGCTTAAACCACCATTTTACTAGAAAACCCAAAACAAATGACACATTCAAGCTTGAACTAAACACTCTTAACTAGTCCTTGGAAAAATACGACTTGAGGCCCCCATACTACATTTAATTTTGTGAGCTAAGGGTTTTGAACTTATAAATATCTAAATTTGAGGCTCATTCGTGACACTTGATATTGGGCTACCATTAAATTTTTGGCGTCGTTGCCGGGGAAATACTAGTTGAATTTGTTTAATTTAAGCTTGTGTTTATTTTCATATTCTTTGATTCCATTTTTATTTGCTTTATCAT
This sequence comes from Boesenbergia rotunda, assembly GCA_024364735.1. Classification (NCBI taxonomy): domain Eukaryota; kingdom Viridiplantae; phylum Streptophyta; class Magnoliopsida; order Zingiberales; family Zingiberaceae; genus Boesenbergia; species Boesenbergia rotunda. The sequence continues at coordinate 8,073 of JAGFNQ010000387.1, forward strand.
TCTATATACATTTGCTGCCATTTTTGTTTGGTTTATGACCAGGACTGCAGGTGTAGATCTTGCGGAATTTGATCCAGAGATTGAGAGAATATTCAAAGCTAGGAAGAAATCAAGGAAGAGTTTGAGAAGCTATTGAAAATTTTTCTACTCATTCAAGTAGTCCCATGGCAGAATATCAGTATTTTCAGAATTTTCAGCAGTAAGTTTATCATGATTTTCAACAACCCTCACAGCTCTCTCATAATTTGCAGCAAAATTTTCAACCATTCCAACCTTATCAACATTTTCAGCAACCAAATCAACAATTTCAGCAAAACCAACCTCTGAATCAGCCACAACAACAGTTTCAGTAGAATTTCCAAGATTTTCAACAACAATCTCATTATGATCAGCAAGGCTTTCAACCTTCACAGCAAGAATTCCAACCATACAATCAGAATTTTCAGTTTCAACCGTACCAGCAGAATTTTTAGTTTCAGAATCAGGATTTTCAGCCCCAACAATTTTAGCCTTCACACCAATAATTTCAGCCCCAAAATCAGAATTTTCAGAGCAATAATTTCCAGCAACATCATCCTTATTATCAAACCAATTTTCAGCAATTTCAACAATCCAGTTGCTCATTTGATCAACCCCAACAACCCATTTTCAGAGTTCACAGCTTACTTATAATTTTTAGCAATCTTATGTTACATTTCAAGGCCAACAAGAGTTCCATACCAATCAAGAAGACTTTGAGGATTCTAGTGGGTTCGATCAACAACAACAAATGCTAGAGGAGATAATGCAACAAATCATTCAACAACAGCAAATTTTACTACAACAAGGGCAACAAAAGAATGATTCCACTCTTCAAGACATTGAAAGACACATTGAACAACTGGTTAGTGGGATGAATCAAATGCAAGCCCAAGGATCGGGACAATTACCTTCTCAAGCTACTCCAAATCCTAAGGGGAATGATTGTGTGATAACTTTGAGGAGTGGGGAAATTGTTTCAAGTATAAATGTTCAAAGTGCTGATTTTTCTGAAAAATTTTCAGCAACTTATTTTCCATCTCAGATTAGTCCTGAAATTGATTCTACATCAGTTGGTTGTGACCCTAGTTCAAGCCTAAGTCCTTCTTCTATTGATCTTGCAATTTTGATGGAAGAAGAAGAAGGAATCAGTAAAATTAGGGTACCTACAGCAGCTATACCTACCGAAATCCCTGCTCAAGACTCATTTCCAAAAATTTCAGCTCACGTGGAGGAACCAAGGGTCTCTTTACCCTTTCCACAGCACCCCAGAGAGGATCCTTCTATCATTAGCATGGGTATTTTAGATGAGATTGTTGATGTAGATTTATTTGCTGATAAAGTTTCATTTGGTATTCACAGAGGATGTTTTAGCTCAGAGGAAGATGAGGATGCATTAGCTACAGAGGAGGCTGGAGATTTGAAGACTGTATCTGATTCACTCACAGTTGGAGATGATTCTACAGGTGTAGGGGATTGCACTAAGCCTCAGGGATCACCTATATTGATTGAGATGTCAGGAGATTCAGAGGATAGGTTTGAGAGTGTAGGGGATTGCACTGAGCCCCAGGAACCACCCATACCTACTGAGCAGTCACAGTTAGAGTTGAATCCATTGCTAGAACATTTAGAGTATGCTTATTTGTCAGAAAGTGTAGGGACATGCATGGTGGGAGCAAGGACCCAAGAATCACCTTTTTTAGTTGAATGTCCACCAGAACATGAGCCTGAGGTGGATCCGTTACTGGACCAGGAGGAGGCCATAGATACCTCTACTCTTATAGAACCTTCAAGTATTTTTTAGCACGACAAGGTAAGTATTTCTCCTAATTCTTTAGAAAAACTCATAGAGGTGCCTAAGGTTGATTTTATTGGTTGTGATGCATTTCTTGATACATTCTATGTAGAGATTGTTTGTATTTCATTTCTTTCTTACCCTGCATGTGTGCTGGAGGTATTTCCTTTTCATGGTTTTACAGGGTGTCGTCGGCTTCTAGAGTGGGTGCTGCACCTAAATAGTCTCCAACCTCCCGGAAGGATTTCCATAGAGTATATAGTGGGAGGAGTGGAGTTTACTTTGACTTGTAGCAATTCACCCCGAGAGTGGATTTTGCACCTTAATCGTCTCCAACCACCGGGACATACTTATGTGAAGATGATGAGGGAGAGAGCAATGGGCTATGATATTGATCATGTGAGGATAGCTCTCTCGATCAACCAAACCACACCACTACCTAGATGGATGCTCCGTACTCTTTACCCAATTTGAAGGGGAGTTGTTCCTTCTCACACTCTTATTTCATTGTGAATACCATTTTTATGTTTCTAGCCATAATTTTTCTTTTAAAATGAGTTCTTGCTAATAAATGCTTAGGTAGTGTAGAATAAATAAAGAGTCATTGTAGATACCATTTCATTCTTTTTGGCGCTTTATTTCATGTATGATTCGGAATAAATATATCACTCTAGATTTTCTCTACATCATTTTAGAGTCCCTTGAAAGTGAATTAAATTTGGTTGTTAAAACTTAGGATTTGAGCCCATGGATGAAAATTCTTGGATACTTGAGTACTACTTAGTTATGGAATCTAGATTGATGACTTGAGATGAATTCTTTTTACCTAGTGAGGATTTGGCCTAATTTTTGTGATACACACATATGATTGTGCTCTAGAACTTGCTTAGGTTCTTTCAAAACTATAATTCTATGATTGGACCACATTTATAGAGGTGAATCATTTTGTTTCCTTTCTCATATCATTTTTGCAATATTGTTTTTTGATCTACTCTATATTCCATTTTCCTTCCCTAATCTTCATGTTCATCATAATATTTTCCATGGACTTGGGTACTTTGAGTGTTTCTTGATGTTACTTTGCCCGAGACGGTCAAAGAGCTAACTGTGGGGGAGGATGCAAGCATTCTATCAAATATTGAGGACAATCATTGGCAACCTACAAGAAAAGTGAGCCAACTTGAAGGAGTTTGTATCAAGTTTGGGTTGCAAGATTTGATTATTGAAGGGAAGTGAAGGCTCATTCTCACCACCATAGAAGAAACGAAAAGGAAGAAAAAAATATGTGCTCAAGATGAAGTATTAAGTTGAAAAGAAAGGGGAATAGAGATCAACTGATGAAATGGGAGTTGACAAGAAGGAAATCAGCATATCTATTGGCATTTAATTGGAAGTGAAGGGAGAAGTGGACTGTGAATGTGTGCTAAAGAATTCAAGTTTTATTCAGCTGAAGACTAGTCCTTTTAGCCAACTCTTTTGACATTGAAGCTAAAAAAAAATTGAAGTTGCATAATCTGATCAGTGAATAGTTTTGGTAACCTACAAGTTGCAAATTGAAGTTGAAAAATCTGAAAATTGAAGCATTTGGCTGTAAAATTGAATCTGAGCTGTTGGTTCAATTCAAGCTGAAAAATTGAAAATTGTTAAGCTGCTGAACTCAACTTGAAGCAGAGTCTGAGCTGCGACAACTTGCTGGAAATCGGAAGCTCAGCTAGCCATTGTGAGGAAGTGAATGAAAAGAGAAGAAGAAAAAAAAGAAAAAAAGAGATGGAAGCAGAAATAAAAATAGAATCTTAGCTGCTGAAAAAAAATAGAAATAGAGAGCAGCTGACAAACAGAAAAAGAGAAAAAAAAACATGATGTGTCAGGAGATGGTTTCTGAATTGGAAGATGAGAACAAGGAGTTAGTTGGATTTCAGATGTAGTATTGATTGAAGAGAAGTGAGCCTCGGTAGTTCAGTATCAGACTCTGCTCAGCTTCTGTTGGTGCCGTGATTGGTCTCCAGACCGATCAGGGAGGTATCTGATCGGTCTCTCAGACCGATCAGTAGGAGCTCAGTCCGATCAGCAGCCTTCCAGAACGATCAGGGGAAGCCTGATCAGTCTCTTGACCGATCAGCAGAGGTTGGCACACAGCAACTTTGGCACACAGTGAGGATTTCTCATCCAATCAGATCAATGACTGTTTCCTACTCAATTTTAAGCTATGATTTCACTAGAAGATACCATCAAAGGGGCAAAGTACATTAGGTTACATTTTTGAGTATCCAAGTCTTCCACTTTCGTTACTTTTCCATTTACTAAATTTCTATTTCATTCTTATCATTTCATATTTCTTTAACTTGTCGAATAAGCTTTTGTAGGTGTGGATCCAACCCAAGAATGATGGTGGAGAGTAGAGCATAAGCAAGCTTATGGTAGTGCAAGAACCATGATTGTGTTTGAGTGAGCTCCACTTTCATCAAAAATGTAGAGCTTAGGAAGAGAGCCACCCAAAATTCCCTTGAGAGGCTTTGTGAGTTTAAATCATCTCACTGAGTCATGAAGGATGAAGTAGACTAAGTTGTTGACTAAGGACAAGATACTAGTCCATTGAGTTTAGATTTTTGAGAATTGACAACCCTAGGTAATTTCCTTTCAATTGCTTCTAACTATGATTGAGAATAATCTAGGGGGATATATCATTAGTTTACTAGTTAGTTGTGCGAGACTCCCAAGAGCAAGTGTGGGGGAGTTGATAATTACTATTTTGTTGATCAATTTAGTCTCTCAAATCCAAGTTTTGATCCCTTTTTATATGCTTAAGTTTGCATTTACATTAGGTTTCATGAATTATCTCTATTTTAGTTTGGATGCATTTCTTTCTACATTTGAGATATTTTGGCACTAAAATTTAAATATTATTTTGTAAGCTTTGAATGATCATGGACCTAGATTAGATTGGATCAAACTTGAGTTCAGAATTGGCTTCGATCAAGGGGATCAAGAGATGGATCAATGTGGGCCGTCCGATCAAGAAACAGGAAGATCTGATCGATCTGTCAGCTTTTGATCAATCCGAGCCCAAGATAGAGTTAATCAAGTCCATAGATCAAGATCTGAAGCTTTGAACCCAATCAGAGTCCATCTGACCGTCGGATCAAGCTTAAGGGGAGTTTAAGCCGTCCATTCAAAGATCAGGGCAATTTGAGCCATCCGTTGCAGATCTGATTGATCCAAGCTAAGGAGGAGCAGATCCTGACCATTGATGGAGATCTAGAAAATTTGGGGTAAATCAGAGACGATCTGACCATCGGATGAGGCCAGAACGATCACAGCCGTTTATTTCTAACTGATAAAATAGAACTTCTCCGCTCAAATCTGGGTCGTCACCAGATCGCATAGTTTCTTCCCTGTTTCGAGTTCTTCAGTTTCTTCATCGATTTCTTTGCTGTTTTCTTCTCCGATCGCGCGCGGCCAACATTAGATTCGTTTCTTCTCAAGGTTTTGAATCATCGAGGTATATTTTCTATTTAGATTGCTAATCCAAATCTCGCAGCTGAAGGAGCTAAGGTGAGGGTTTCGCCGGAGCTGTTGTGCCTGCCGATCGATCCTTGTTGATCGCTGGTTTCCGTCGTCCGGAGCTGTCGAAGCTTTAGAGGGGTTCTCGAAAGCGTCTTGATATTTTCTAAGCTCGATCGCCATCCAGCCAATCGAGAAGGAAAAGATCGTGGACAGTTTTCAGCTACTGACCGATCACTGTGACCGGACAGAGATGCCTCTGATCGGTCCCGTGACCGATCAGAAGAAGACCTGATCGGTCCCGTGACCGATCAGGAAGAGCAGTACAGACCAATTCATAGCAAACTGATCAGGGAGTGTTCCTTTGTTGATTTTTGAGTTGGAGAGTCTCTAGCTCATCTTTTGTGTGACGGCGAAGGGAAGTCTTGACGATGAACTGATTTGATGTTCAAATTTAGGATAATTTTGGTTTTAAGCTCTTATTTCTTCAAGTTGTTTTAGATTGTTCCCTCTACACTTCAATTCAAGTTCTTAAGTAATGTTTTGATCTAGTTTTTATTATCTTGCAATTGATTCCCTGCAATTAGTTTACTGCAATTAATTCCCTGCAATTAGTTCTTAAATTTCAATTCCATCGTTTGAATTTAATTGCTTAGTTGTCAAATACGTTAAGTTTAGTTTCCGTAATTTCCTAATTCATTTCTACTTAGCTAAGTTCATTTCATTCCGAATTGTAATTTCATTCATTATCGCTTAAACCCCCATTTTAGTAGATAATCCAAAACAAACGACACATTCAAGCTTGAACTAATCACTCTTAACTAGTCCTTGGAAAAATACGACTTGAGGCCACTATACTACATTTAATTTTGTGAGTTAAGGGTTTTCAACTTATAAATATCTAAATTTGAGGCTCATTCGTGACACTTGATATTGGGCTACCATCAAGCATCCACGACCAGGAAGGGAGTCCTCCTCATCCTCTTCATAGTGTCACTGCCCAACAACATCGATAGGGTAATTTGCCCTATCGGCTGTACTCGATATCTGGTGAAGCCGAAGAGCGGAGTCGAAATCGGATGCAGTTCATCCTCGTCAATCTGCATCTGATCTAGCGCAGCCTTGTACAGGATGTTCTCAGAGCTACCTATATCCACGAAGATACGCTTAACCTCATAATTGGCAATGCGTGCAAGAATTACCAGGGCATCTTCGTGGGGAGCTTCTACATCTTCCAAGTCCTCCGAGCCGATGGAGATCATAGGGCCATGATGCTGGCTCTGATTCATCCTGATGGCATAGTTCTCCAGCTGACGTGTAACGACCCGGCCCATTTGGCTGCCCATTTGGCGGTCTCGACCGTCGACCGTCGACCGTGCCGTTACCAATACTAGGTCTTCCCACTCCTGGGCGTGGATTTTTGCCTTCCCAGGATTCGAACTCTAGACCCAGGCTTAAATCTAGTTCTTTGTGAATCCTGAATACCAATTGAGCTATAGCTCAATTGGTATTCAGGATTCACAAAGAACTAGATTTAAGCCTGGGTCTAGAGTTCGAATCCTGGGAAGGCAAAAATCCACGCCCAGGAGTGGGAAGACCTAGTATTGGTAACGGCACGGTCGACGGTCGACGGTCGAGACCGCCAAATAGGCCGCCAAATGGGCCGGGTCGTTACAATAAAAAGGCGCCTTTTTATTGTAACGACCCGGCCCATTTGGCGGCCCATTTGGCGGTCTCGACCGTCGACCGTCGACCGTGCCGTTACCAATACTAGGTCTTCCCACTCCTGGGCGTGAATTTTTGCCTTCCCAGGATTCGAACTCTAGACCCAGGCTTAAATCTAGTTCTTTGTGAATCCTGAATACCAATTGAGCTATACTTGTAACGCCCGACCTTATATCTACCCTAAAGGCGGGGTTACGGGTCCATACATTCATATCATCCAGTCATGTTAAACATGTATATCCAACCAAACAGTTACAATACATGAACTAGTAATAAGCATGCTTATTGAAAACTAAATTACCAAGCAAGGTTTTTTTTTTTTCATTTCATTTATATCTTCATGCATCTACAACCTAATATGGAAATCATTTAACACACTAAAGCAGAAAATCTCAAATAAGCATATAGCAAGAGTTATCTAGTCTTAGACACATGCAAAAGAAGCATATACAAAAGAAGCATTTATAGGCAACCGAAAGTATTAACATCTAGCATTTTACTGGCATGCATACTATAGGAATTAGACATTAACAATAGTATTATCTAACATGACCTAGGTTCCATATTTCTAACAGTAGAGTAGTCACAGTCATCATATATTCAGAGTAAAGTAATACAATTTCAATCGCAATTATGGGAAGCAGTTTAGATTCTAGATAAACTAAGGTAGATAGAATCTTTCATCCTTTCCCGAGCCATCACCACACACATCCTCCAATCTTCCCTCTGCCTCTTCCTTTAGTTCGAGTGTTTCTTACCGCTATCTGCAGCATAAGAAAAATAACAGGAACTAGTAAGCAAAACATGCTTAGTAAGAATCCGGGCCTACTCGCAAAATCCATATCAATACATCATATCATGTACACAATAATCAGACAGAATTATCAGCATCATAAGCATCTCATCAAAGCATCATAAATATCACATCAATTTATCTCTAAGTACTTTACGGAACAAAATCACATGATGAGAAAATATGTTTTTCAAAACAGTTCCATAACGGTAAGTACTTCAAAATACATATCATCATTTAGGGCCCAGTTGTAGTACCACCATATCATGCGCGTTCTCTAATAAATTGGGGTAGCGAGCCACCAATCTAATTAGAGCAGGACCCTTCCGTCCTACCAACTGCCATGACCTTAACATGTGCATTGGATTTGTTTAACGACCCCCTTCCGAGTCGGGTACACAACTTTTCAAAGTAAAGTAATTTATCATGCAATTACTCATATAAGTATATGCCTAAAGGTACTCTTTAATCACTTCTCAAAGGGACACACCACGCATTCGGGTGCTCTTGATCCCCTAGGGACACACCACGCATTCGGGTGCTCTTGATCCCAGTTTCAATAGAGTATCCTTTTAAAGCATATATCAACCACATCATGCTCATATCATCAAGGTGCCCCATGGGCTACAAGGCATGCTTTTTCATCCAACAAAATAAGTCACATAAATTATACACATATCACATATGTATTAGCATGCTTCATGGTCTCATTAGGTACTTCCCAACCCTAGAATTAAGGTTGGCCGAAACACACAAGTAAGGGAGTTTGGTTTTCCAATCAAGCATTCATTCGGGCATTCTTACAAACACCTCACCTATACTTATTAAGCATGGATATATCATAAGGAAAATCATACACCCTTAGACCCTAGTTCCCCTAGGGTTGGCCGAAACCTTGTAGAGTAGGCTAGGCTAGATTTTTGACATCCAAACTTCACACAATCATTACACAATTATTTTATCTACAATACTAATCATAGAAACATAGTAGGGTAGAAAGCAACTCAAGCCCTAACCTTTTTCCTCCCTTGGCCGAAAGTCACATAGGGTACCAAACCCTAATTTTTGTCTCCTCAAAAATTGGGAAACAACACATATGAATATAAAGTCCCTAGGGTTACTAGTATGCATCAAGTTTGATCAAAAAAAACTCTTCTCTTGGACCCCTTACAAGGGGTGGCCGAAACCCTCTACAAAGCAAAACCCTAGGTTTTTGCTCTTGACACCATGAAGAAAGTCCATCTACATGTATACCCTAAGTCCCAAAGTCATCCCATGTATCAAAGTTGGATCAAACCTTTCTCTTGAACCCCAAATCCTAGGGTGGCCGAAAGTCTCATAAGGGAGAACTCCCATTTTCCAAACAAGAACACAAGGAAACATACAATCAAACGAAAGCGATTACACTGCAGGCGAGAGGATACTTACATCCTAGCGCTGGAAATTTCGCCTTCTTTAAATCGTAGGGTACCCTACACTTGGAGGGTATGCGAAGATCCTTTTTCTTCCAAACTTCTCTCTAGTCTTCCTTGGTCTTGGTAGGGAGTAATGGCTCTTAAACTTTCCTTCTTGAAATTGCCTTAGGTTTAGAATCCTTGGATGGAATTTTCGAAAATGGAAGAAAAGGAGAAGAAGATGGTTTCGGTTTTGGGAGAGTGAGGAAGAAGATAAAAAAAAGAGGAAGTTATCTCAACTCCCTTATTTATACTTCTCTCATGAAAAGACATGTCTCTTCACTCTTACCCACTTAACAAGCATGTTCCTTTCTCCTTCTTCATGAAATATTGCTTGGTTCATTGGTTATGACATGGTGAGTGCAACTAGGAGGTCCAAGGTTCAATCCTTGCTTCCTCCACTTTGCACTTTCTTTTTAGCACCATTCATTTCCAAGCCCAATAAACCAAGCTCATCATGAAATTCATAATATGAATAATATTTTATGAATTCAGAATATTTCATAATATCCCAAAAATATTATTTCATAATATTTTTAATATTCCATATTCATAAATATAATATTTCATGCTAACATTTCATGATAATAATATTTCATGAATAATATCATATATATTTCATGCCTTCATAACATTTTATAGCATGTGATTACATGAAATTCATATCATTTCATTATAATCATTTTCATACATTGTCATGAATTTTACATTGCCAAATTCGGGGTGTTACAATCCTCCCTCTCTTATAGAAAGTTCGTCCCGAACTTTAAACAATTCCCCAGGTATTCAAATTGTAAAAATTGGGGTGTTACAATCCTACACACCTTATAAAAAGTTCGTCCCGAACTTTAAAATAGTTCCGGATACTTTGATCGCATCATATCTTCTTGTTCCCAGGTGGCTTCTTCGAACTGCTCGTTCCGCCACAGAACCTTTACTAAGGGTATTTCCTTGTTCCTTAGCCTTTTAACTTCCCGATCGAGGATCTGGATCGGTCGGCGTTCGGAACTAGGACTCTCTTGTTCTTGCACTGGTGGGGGTTCTATAATTTGAATTGCATCAGGGATACACTTCTTGAGCATCGACACGTGGAAGACGTTGTGGATAGCCGCCATTTCTGGCGGTAACTCCAGTTCGTAGGCCACTTTGCCTACTCGTCTCAAAATCTGATAGGGTCCCACGTATCGCGGACTCAGTTTCCCCTTCTTTCCGAATCTCATCACCCCTTTCATAGGGGCTACCTTCAGAATACCGAATCCCCAACCTCGAACTCAAGCGGTCTGCGTCGCTTATCAGCGTAGCTCTTCTGCCGACTCTGTGCAGTCTCTATTCTCTGGCGGATATTCTCAATAGCCTGAGTGGTCTCATTGACAATATCAGTCTGGAGTCCCATCTCCCTCTTTTCACCACTCTCATGCCAGCATAAAGGAGATCTGCATTTCCTTCCGTACAGTGCTTCGTACGGTGCCATCCCGATAGTAGCCTGATAACTGTTGTTATAAGCAAACTCTGCCAGGCTCAGGTATCGACACCAGCTTCCCTTGAAGTCTAAGGCGCAAGCTCGCAACATATCTTCTAGTATCTGGTTTACTCGTTCAGTCTGCCCGTCAGTCTGGGGGTGAAAGGCTGTACTGAACTTCAGCTTCGTGCCAAGGGCCTTCTGCACGTGTCCCCAAAAATCCGAAGTAAATCGACCGTCTCGGTCAGAGACGATGGTCTTGGGAACCCCGTGTAGTCGGACAATCTCCTTGACGTACAGTTGAGCCAACTGCTCCACTGAATAAGTCATCCTGATAGCCAGAAAATGCGCGGACTTGGTCAGCCGGTCTACAATCACCCATATACTATCATATCCATTCGTAGTCCGAGGCAGCCCTGATATAAAATCCATAGATATGTCCTCCCATTTCCACTCGGGAATAGGTAGAGGCTGCAGAACTCCTCCAGGCCTCTGGTGTTCTGCCTTGACCCTCTGGCAGGTCAAACACATGCTAATATAATGGGCTACATCTTTCTTCATGCCGGACCACCAAAATTTACCTTTCAGATCTTGATACATCTTGGTAGACCCAGGATGCATCGCGTAAGGTGTGCCGTGAGCTTCCTCGAGTATCCTTGTCCGTAACTCGGAGTCGTCGGGAACGCATAATCGATCCCGGAGATATAAAACTCCGCTCTCGGAAATCCGGAATCCCTCGCCTTGCCTTCAAGAATCTCTTGCTTGATTCTCTGAAGACTCGGATCAAGATTCTGCTTCTCCAGAATACCATCAAATAATGTCGGCGCAATCTGTAGAGTAGAAAGCTGTCCCGATATAATCTCGATTCCGAAATCCATAATCTCTTTCCCTAAGGGTTGTGACAAAGCCGACAAAGATATTAAAGTAGCACATGATTTTCTACTCAGAGCATCGGCTACCTTGTTGGCTTTTCCCGGATGGTACAGGATCTCACAATCGTAGTCCTTGACCAACTCGAGCCATCGGCGTTGTCGCATATTCAGGTCTTTCTGGGTGAAGAAATACCGCAGACTCTGGTGATCAGTAAAGACCTTGCACTGAGTACCATATAAATAATGCCTCCATGTTTTCAGCGCAAAGACCACCGCTGCTAATTCCAAATCATGGGTAGGATAATTCTTTTCATGTTCCTTCAGTTGCCTAGAGGCATAGGCAATTACCTTCCCATTTTGCATAAGTACAGCTCCGAGTCCAAGTTTGGATGCGTCGCTGTACATATCGAAACCCGTATCACTTTCAGGAAGAGTCAATATAGGAGCGCTAGTCAGTCTCCTTTTCAGTTCAGAGAAACTCTTCTCACATTCCTCGGTCCAAGTATATTTCTTATCTTTCTTTGTCAGAGCTGTCATAGGAGCCGCAATTCGAGAGAAGTTCTCTACGAATTTTCTGTAATATCCGGCTAGCCCCAGAAAACTCCTGACCTCGCTAGCATTCTTGGGTCTGGACCAGTTACTTACGGCCTCAATTTTAATTGGGTCGACCATCACTCCGTCCTTGGAGATGATATGCCCAAGAATGATACTTGGTTCAGCCAGAACTCACATTTCGAAAATTTAGCATACAGTTGTTCCTTCTGAAGAATCTGTAATACTATACTCAGATGCTCTGCATGCTCTTCATAAGTCCTCGAATAAATAAGGATGTCGTCGATGAAGACGATCACAAATCTGTCGAGAAATGCCGAGAAAATCCGATTCATAAGGTCCATGAATATTGCCGGAGCATTAGTGACTCCAAACGGCATCACTACGAACTCATAATGTCCGTATCTCGTCCGGAAAGCAGTTTTGGGTATGTCCTCATTTTTCACCCGGACTTGATGATAACCAGACCTCAGATCGATCTTAGAGAAAACCGTAGCTCCCTTTAACTGATCGAACAGGTCATCTATCCTGGGTAGAGGGTACCTGTTCTTTATGGTCACATTGTTTAGTGCCCGATAGTCGATACACATACGCATCGACCCGTCCTTCTTCTTGACGAACAGTACGGGAGCTCCCCAGGGGGAATGACTAGGGCGAATAAGTCCCTTGTCGAGAAGCTCTTGTAGCTGTCCTTGCAATTCCTTCAATTCAGTCGGCGCCATTCGGTATGGTGCCTTCGAGATGGGGTTAGTACCAGGAATCAAATCAATGGCAAATTCAACCTCTCTTTCAGGTGCTAACCCTGGTAAGTCATCAGGAAATACCTCTGGATAGTTGCATACAACCTTGACGTCTTCTAGCTTCGGGTCCTCTGTAGGACGTGTATCAACCACATGAGCTAGAAATCCAGAACATCCATTCTCTAACATTTTCCTTGCTTTCAGAGCCGATAAGAATTTGCCAGTCTTCTTCTTCGGCTCTCCGATAAATTCAAAGAGAATCCCCGTCTCGGGTCGGAAGATGACCCTTCGTTTTCGGCACTCTATAGAAGCGCCGTATTTATCCAAGAAATCCATGCCCAATATTACGTCATAATCTGACATGGCAAGCACTATCAGATCGCAGTAGAGTTCTCTATCTGCAACTCTGATTGGTGCGGCACGTAGCATTTGGGTAGAGGGCATCACCTCTCCCGAGGGCAATGTAGTTAGAAACTTGCAATCTAGTTCTTGCAGTGGCATCTCATATCTCGTGGCATATAGCATAGAAATAAAGGAATGCGTTGCTCCAGTGTCAAATAATGCAGTAGCAGGATGACTGTAAATAATTATCTGACCTGTGACAACGGTAGAGGCAGTCGCCACGTCTTCCTTTGTAAGCGAGAAAACCCGGGCGTCTGTTGTAGCAGGCGGGGCTTCTAATAGCCCCTGATAAATAGGAGTACCATCAATCGCAGCCTGCATATGGTGAAGCTGGGGAGGAGCACCTTTGTGCTGAATATACTGCTGCTGAGGTGCCTTAGCGGCAGTAGGACACTCTCTGGCAAAGTGTCCTTCCTTCCCGCAAGTATAACATCTCTTGGCACCCCAATAGCATGCCCCAAGGTGCATCTTCCCACAGGTGGCACAAGGAGGGTGCTTAGGCTTCTTGCCTTTCTGATCACCATTAGACTTATTCCATGGCCTTCTTTTCCCATTGTGGTTCTTCTTCCAGTGGGGGTTGGTGTTCTGAGTCTTTTGATTTCCTGACTGACTCTGATTCTGTGTACTGACTGGGGTCTGCTTTTGCTGGCTGATATTCTTCAGATAGTGCTCAGCATTCAAGGCACCACTGACTAGCTCTTCTGCAGTCTGTGGCCTATGAACGCCACCAGCTACACTCAGAGCAATGTCGGGCCTAAGCATTCTTAGCATTAATCTGACCCTTTCCTTTTCAGTACTAACCAACTCAGGACACAATCGTGCCAGTCGGTTAAATTTCTGGACGGCCTCGTTGACAGAGAGATTCCCCTGTCGGAATTCGGTGAACTCATCGAAATGTCTGTTGGTCACCCTCATATGAAAGAACTCCTCCAGAAATTCAGACTCAAAATCCTTCCATTTCATCTGGTCTACTGGTCTTCTGGCCTTCACCCGTTCCCACCACATCCGAGCATCGCCGGAGAGGCAAAACGAGACACACTTGACCTTCTCGTGTTCCGGCCAGTCAAGAAGTTCTACAGTACTTTCCACTGTTTTGAGCCAAGATTGGGCGTCCCACGGCTCGCAGGCACCGGAGAACTTATCCGGCTTCAGTCGCTGCCACTGTATCAAATAGGCTTCCTGTCGGACTGCTCTAGCAGTAGTGTCCGAGGGCGCCTGTGCAGTCGGAGGCTCAGTGGTTACGGCGTTCTGACTTCCCGCAGGAGTAGCAGTGTTAATCTGCTGGGTCATCAGAGTGGTTATCATCTGCTGCTGCTCAGTGACCTGACGCTGCAGCTCAGTGATCACCTGCATCAGATCAGGTGGGGGTGCTGCCTCGTTACCCCTAGTTCTACGCCCTCTAGTCATATCTATTAACAGTAAATAGATAGATATAAGCCTTAACACCACTTTGTTAGGCAAGCATCAATCATCTCATATAGTAGTACTGTACATGAAATAAATAAAGCGAGTTTAGGATTTCTTACTTGGAAGCGGCAGAAGGAAGCTTGATGTGTGTGTGATGGAGGGGAAATCTGCTCTGATACCAACTTGTAACGCCCGACCTTATATCTACCCTAAAGGCGGGGTTACGGGTCCATACATTCATATCATCCATCATGTTAAACATGTATATCCAAACAAACAGTTACAATACATGAACTAGTAATAAGCATGCTTATTGAAAACTAAATTACCAAGCAAGGTTTTTTCATTTCTTTATATCTACATGCATTTACAACCTAATATGGAAATCATTTAACACACTAAAGCAGAAATCTCAAGTAAGCATATAGCAAGAGTTATCTAGTCTTAGACACATGCAAAGAAGCATATACAAAAGAAGCATTATAGCAACCGAAGTATTAACATCTAGCATTTACTGCATGCATACTATAGAATTAGACATTAAATAGTATTATCTAACATGACTAGGTTCATATCTCTAACAGTAGTAGTCACATCATCATATTCAGAGTAAGTAATACAATTTCAATCTCATTATGGGAAGCAGTTTAGATTCTAGATAAACAAGGTAGATAGAATCTTTCATCCTTTCCCGAGCCATCACCACACACATCCTCCAATCTTCCCTCTGCCTCTTCCTTTAGTTCGAGTGTTTCTTACCGCTATCTGCAGCATAAGAAAAATAACAGGAACTAGTAAGCAAAACATGCTTAGTAAGAATCCGGGCCTACTCGCAAAATCCATATCAATACATCATATCATGTACACAATAATCAGATAGAATTATCAGCATCATAAGCATCTCATCAAAGCATCATAAATATCACATCAATTTATCTCTAAGTACTTTACGGAACAAAATCACATGATGAGAAAATATGTTTTTCAAAACAGTTCCATAACGGTAAGTACTTCAAAATACATATCATCATTTAGGGCCCAGTTGTGTACCACCATATCATGCGCGTTCTCTAATAAATTGGGGTAGCGAGCCACCAATCTAATTAGAGCAGGACCCTTCCGTCCTACCAACTGCCATGACCTTAACATGTGCATTGGATTTGTTTAACGACCCCCTTCCGAGTCGGGTACACAACTTTTCAAAGTAAAGTAATTTATCATGCAATTACTCATATAAGTATATGCCTAAAGGTACTCTTTAATCACTTCTCAAAGGGACACACCACGCATTCGGGTGCTCTTGATCCCCTAGGGACACACCACGCATTCGGGTGCTCTTGATCCCAGTTTCAATAGAGTATCCTTTTAAAGCATATTATCAACCACATCATGCTCATATCATCAAGGTGCCCCATGGGCTACAAGGCATGCTTTTCATCCAACAAAATAAGTCACATAAATTATACACATATCACATATGTATTAGCATGCTTCATGGTCTCATTAGGTACTTCCCAACCCTAGAATTAAGGTTGGCCGAAACACACAAGTAAGGGAGTTTGGTTTTCCAATCAAGCATTCATTCGGGCATTCTTACAAACACCTCACCTATACTTATTAAGCATGGATATATCATAAGGAAAATCATACACCCTTAGACCCTAGTTCCCCTAGGGTTGGCCGAAACCTTGTAGAGTAGGCTAGGCTAGATTTTTGACATCCAAACTTCACACAATCATTACACAATTATTTTATCTACAATACTAATCATAGAAACATAGTAGGGTAGAAAGCAACTCAAGCCCTAACCTTTTTCCTCCCTTGGCCGAAAGTCACATAGGGTACCAAACCCTAATTTTTGTCTCCTCAAAAATTGGGAAACAACACATATGAATATAAAGTCCCTAGGGTTACTAGTATGCATCAAGTTTGATCAAAAAAAACTCTTCTCTTGGACCCCTTACAAGGGGTGGCCGAAACCCTCTACAAAGCCAAAACCCTAGGTTTTTGCTCTTGACACCATGAAGAAAGTCCATCTACATGTATACCCTAAGTCCCAAAGTCATCCCATGTATCAAAGTTGGATCAAACCTTTCTCTTGAACCCCAAATCCTAGGGTGGCCGAAAGTCTCATAAGGAGAACTCCCATTTTCCAAACAAGAACACAAGGAAACATACAATCAAACGAAAGCGATTACACTGCAGGCGAGAGGATACTTACATCCTAGCGCTGGAAATTTCGCCTTCTTTAAATCGTAGGGTACCCTACACTTGGAGGGTATGCGAAGATCCTTTTTCTTCCAAACTTCTCTCTAGTCTTCCTTGGTCTTGGTAGGGAGTAATGGCTCTTAAACTTTCCTTCTTGAAATTGCCTTAGGTTTAGAATCCTTGGATGGAATTTTCGAAAATGGAAGAAAAGGAGAAGAAGATGGTTTCGGTTTTGGGAGAGTGAGGAAGAAGATAAAAAAAAGAGGAAGTTATCTCAACTCCCTTATTTATACTTCTCTCATGAAAAGACATGTCTCTTCACTCTTACCCACTTAACAAGCATGTTCCTTTCTCCTTCTTCATGAAATATTGCTTGGTTCATTGGTTATGACATGGTGAGTGCAACTAGGAGGTCCAAGGTTCAATCCTTGCTTCCTCCACTTTGCACTTTCTTTTTAGCACCATTCATTTCCAAGCCCAATAAACCAAGCTCATCATGAAATTCATAATATGAATAATATTTTATGAATTCAGAATATTTCATAATATCCCAAAAATATTATTTCATAATATTTTTAATATTCCATATTCATAAATATAATATTTCATGCTAACATTTCATGATAATAATATTTCATGAATATCATATTTCATGCCTTCATAACATTTTATAGCATGTGATTACATGAAATTCATATCATTTCATTATAATCATTTTCATACATTGTCATGAATTTTACATTGCCAAATTCGGGGTGTTACAATCCTCCCTCTCTTATAGAAAGTTCGTCCCGAACTTTAAACAATTCCCCAAGTATTCAAATTGTAAAAATTGGGGTGTTACATGACGGGTGTGAGCCTTCCTTAGCCGGTGGGAATCACCTCCAGTGGGTCCCCCTGAGATCACCCCCACGTGTCCAGAAGGCGGGCCACGTGCAGGGGCCTTGTCCTTCTTGGGTCTCTTTCCAATGAGGGAGACCTGTAGGGTGTAGCCTCCCGACTCCTCCCTCTTGAATGCGACCGAGACTGATGTCGGGTCTCGTTCTCTACTGACTACCGTTCGTGGGGAGAAAAGCTCCACAGAGGGGACCTCCGGTGATACCCCGTCTTCTTCCACTTCCTCCAAGGTTTGGGGTTTGCTTCATCATTCAATTTTTTCTTTAGGGCATGGCATTCCTCGATGGAGTGTGTCGTAATGCCATAGAAGTCATAGTACTTCATCAGCGGCTCTAGTTGCTGGGTGTCAACTGTCTCTACTAAGCTTACCAGCCCACTGGTCTTTCCCTAGGCGAAGATCTTTTCCTCGAGATAGAGCCGGAGGTTCCCTCCTTTCTGACCGTACAACGGTTTGAGCAGGGTCCCCGGCTGGTTCCTTGCGGTGGACGTGTTGCACTTCTTTCACATTAACGTGCTTGACGGAACGCACTAGTAAATCTTTGAAGCTGGTGGGTGGCTTCTTCACCAATGATCGGAAGAAATCCACTTCAGAGAGCCCCTGGGTGCAGGCACTGACGAGGATCTCCAACGTCGTGGTTGGCACATTCTCCGCCACACTGTTGAACCGCTGGATTTAATCTTTGAGTAGTTCTTTCGGCTTCTGCTTGAGAGTGAATAAATTTAACGCCGTCTTTTGATAACGACAATTGCAGGTGAAATAATGGAGGAAGGCAGTTCTAAACTCCATGAAAGAGTTGATAGAACCTTGGGGGAGCCTCTGGAACCATCGCTGGGCGGCCCCTAATAGGGTGTTCAAGAACACCCGACACTTTACACCATCAGTGTACTGGTGCAGGAGTGTCGCGTTCTTGAACTTGCAGACATGATCCTCAGAATATGTCTTTCCTTCGTAGTCGGCAATCTCAGGCCCGCGGAACTGCTTCGACATGGGATCTTTCACAATCTCCAATGAGAAAGGGGTAGAGGGTGCCTTTGAGAAGGCCTTAGGTTCTTCCCTCTTTCCTAGTCCTTCCTCCTGCCTCAGTGCGCTAAAGGCTACTGAGTTGATCTTCTCTAAATCTCCTAGATAATCTCGCCAGTGTACCGGGACTGCTTCGGAGTGTCCCACCGATGGGGAGACAGATCTTCGTTGTTGGGGATGCGAGGTAGATATCCTGGGGATCTCCCCTTGCACAGAAGCTACTCTCCGTAAGGCGACCTGTTCGATTTGGTGCTGCTCGAGTGCACCTTTGACAACATTGGCCACCAGGCGATCTAATTCCTCTTTCATCAAAACAATGGATTGTCCCTCCTGCTTCGCCATCGATGCTCCTTCTGGTTCTTTGATAGAGTTTCCACAAACAGCGCCAAACTTGTTCTGGAAGGAATCAACGTCGACGGCCAGTCACTAGAGTTCCTGTTGGATCGAGAGAACCGATAGAGGGGGGTGAATATCGGAAAATGTTCAGATTTTAGAATTAGAGAAATTATGCAGCGGAATAAAACAATCGCGAACACAGGTGTTTTTACTTGGTTCGGAGCCTAGGTTGACTCCTACTCCAAGGCCCACGGTCGTTGACCATTTTCTGCGGGCAATTCTATAAGTGCGCAAAACGGTTTACAAATAGATGTTACAATTGCAGTATAGTAAACACAAAAGTAAAAGATCGCTCTTCGTTACCGACGTCCGGTGTGGAATGTTTCTCGGAGCAGAGGGACGTCGTTAGCGCTTGTATCTCGAGTCGGGAGGTTTCTAGAGCAGAGCGCGGGAGCGGAGGAGCGTGATTGCATTGAATGAAGTGTTGTTCGAAGCCTTGGGGTCGAGGGCCCTTTTATAGGCCCTGGGGGCGCCCGGAACGTCGGGGGCGCCCCCCCCCCCACGTGTCAACCGATCCGACTTTCACTCGGTCAGCTTCTGATCCATTCAAACTCGGGATCAGATCTTGACCGGGGTGCCCAGGACGCTGGGGGCGCCGGGTTGACCGGGTCAGAGCTTATCCCTTGGCTTCGCTGGCTTCTGCTTCGATGGCATGCACAGGGGGCGCCCGGGACGCTGGGGGCGCCCGGGAGCAGCGGGGGCGCCCGGGAGCACGGGGGCGCCCCGCCCATGAGCTGCAAAAGCAGTTCCTTCGCTTCATGTGTTTTGTGTTCACCTTGGGGCTCTCTGAGCTGCAGACACTCGTTTGAGGCTCTCTGAGCTGCAGACACTCGTTCCTTCGGTCCTGCATCCAGGGTTAGTCCAAAACACCATAAAGCAATAAGATGTTTAGTTTATACAGCCTTAGCTATCTTGGTTCTGACTTTGGGCCTCCAAAATGGAGCCCTAGGTCGAACCGACGCCTACTGTTCCCTCGACGGGGAACGCGTCCTCACCTACTCCTCTCGGGAGAATTTACCTGATGCCAACCGGCTCCTCCGGTTGGACTTTTGCCCAGCGGTCCTTTGCCAGGTCTTGGATACCAAGCTGTCCTTCGCCCGGTGCCTAGCAGTCCTTCGCTAGGGATTCAGTTCCAAGCTGTCCTTCGCCTGGTGCCTAGCAGTCCTTCGCTAGGGCTTCAGTACCCTGGCATTCCTTCGCCAGTGCCTAGCAGTCCTTCACTAGGACTTTTCACCCTGGCATTCCTTCGCCAGTGCCTAGCAGTCCTTCGCTAGGTCTTTTTACCCTGCACACTTGAGTAGCATGTTAGATGACAAATAAGTCTTAACTTTTGAACCTTTTTGCCATTATCAAAACCCAGGTTCGACTTAGGTGCTTTCTGCACCAACAATCTCCCCCTTTTTGATTTATGGCAACCCTGGTTCAAAAAGTTAAGTTAATTAGAGCAAGTAAAAATTAAATTTTGTTCCCTCCCCCTGGAGGGAATCTTCCCCTAGATTTTTCAAAACTTCGTGGGGTTTTGACAATAAATTCTAAGTCTAAAGATGGATTTTACTTAGAATAATTTTCAACAGAAGGCGGTGTGTTTTCCAAACTAATTTTAGTTGTGCACTTTGAAAACATAAGTTTAAGTACTTGGGAAACTATTGAAAACTTAGATAATTTGAGTTTAAATTACTTAGAAAGTTTTTTGAAAACTTGAGTTTAAGTACTAAGGAAAATTTTGAAAGCTTAAGCTTAAAGTACTCACAAATTTTGAAAGCTTTAAGTTTTAAAGTACTTGGTAAACTTGAAAACTTTAGCTTTAAGTACTTAGCACGTTTTTGAAAACTTAAGTACTTAGTAAAATTTTGAAAACTTAAGTACTTAGTAAATTTTGAAAACTTAAGTACTTAGTAAATTTTGAAAACTTAAGTACTTAGTAAATTTTGAAAACTTAAGTATTTAGTAAATTTTGAAAACTTAAGTACTTAGTAGAAATTTTGCAAACTTAAGTTTTGAAGTACTTAGTAGAAATTTAGTAAACTTAAGTTTTGATGTACTTAGTAAACTTAAGTTTTGAAGTAGAAGGAATTTTTGAAAACTTAAGTTTTGAAAAGATTTGAACACTTAAGTTTTGAAGTACTTAGAAGGAATTTTGAAAATAAGTTAAGTACTTTTTGAATAAAGGATAGAGTTCAAAATTTTGAATTTTGAAAAAACATTTAAACTCTCCTTTCCTATCTCTCCCCCTTTGCCATATATCAAAAGCAAATAAATATAGCAGAAACAGAATAATTAAATTGCATAAAGGAAAATAACTTGCATGATTTTGCTGTACTGAACCAATTCATGATGAGAATTAAACCAAATCAGCTTCATTTTCCTCTTTTAGGGACCTGTCTAACCCAATTAACTACTTACTAACTGTTATAAACAGTAGTTTTCACTAGGGTTAGTCAAGTTATGTGTTCTGTTCAAGTTAGATTTTCTAAGCTTGACACTTAACTTGATTACTATGTAAGTTGTATTTAGTGCCCCAATTACTGCAGATGGACTGACTTAAAGCATTTTGAATTAAGGCAAAGACCTAAGCATCTCAACTCTTTCTAAGTTATCAAACAAAAGTACCCTAAGGTGCTTGTGAGATGCTGGCTTCTAAATCTATAGGTGCATGCAGTTCTAGGATTAGGGCCTAGGCTAAATCCATTTTCGAAAAAGTCCTAGTTTTGAAAGGGGGTAGTTTTTAAAATAAAACTAAGTAGAAAAAAAATTTATTTTAAAACTTTTCAAAACTAAGTAAAAGCTGATTTTGAAAGCATTTGGAAACTGCTTTTAAAACTGATTTGAGTAAGAAAATCAATAGTAGACTGAACCTATTCTACCAAACATAATCCTAAGTGCCTTCTTAGTGAGCTGAACTCAGATTCAGGTAGGGGTTTAGTGAATATGTCAGCTAAGTTAGATTTAGAGTCTATATGCTTAAGCACTATTTCACCCCTGGCTACATGGTCTCTTACAAAGTGATGTTTAACTTCTATGTGTTTGGTTCTGGAATGTTGGATTGGATTTTTGGTTAGATTAATTGAGCTTATGTTGTCAATGAAAACCTGAGTTTGGGTGTAGTTGAGCTGGAAGTCCTTAAGAGTGTGCATCATCCATAAAAGTTGTGCTACACACTCTCCTAAGGCTACATACTCAGCTTCAGTTGTGGATAGAGCTACACAGTGTTATTTTCTGCTGCACCAACTTACTAGACTATTTCCTAACAGTTGGCAGCTTCCACTTGTGCTTTTTCTATCTAATTTACAACCAGCGTAGTCAGAATCCGAGTATCCTGACAAATCAAAAGTTGAAGTTCTAGGATACCAAATCCCTACATTTAGGGTGCCCTTAACATATCTTAGTATTCTTTTTAGGGATACTAAGTGCGTTTCCTTAGCACATGTTTGGTATCTAGCACACATTCCTACAGAAAAAAGGATATCAGGTCTGCTGGCTGTAAGGTGCAGTAGACTTCCTATCATACTTGTATAGAGTTTAAGGTCTACTGGTTTTCCATCAGGGTCACTATCTATTTTTATATTTGTGGCCATGGGAGTACTTATGCTTTTAGAGTTATCCATTTTAAATTTTTTTATTAATTCTTTAGCATATTTGGATTGATGGACATAGTTTCCATCTCTGGTTTGTTTGATTTGTAACCCTAGAAAGAAATTGAGCTCACCAACTAAACTCATTTCAAACTCATTTTCCATTATTTTCACGAATTCTTTTAGGAAGTTTGAGTTGGTGGACCCAAAGATTATGTCATCTACGTAGATTTGGGCAATAAATATATCTTTTCCTAAGATCTTAATAAATAAGGTTGAGTCAATTTATCCTTGTTTAAATTCTTTAGAAATTAAGTATGTTGATAAGCGCTCATACCAGGCCCTAGGTGCTTGTTTTAGTCCATATAGTGCTTTAGTAAGTTTGTAAACGTGATCAGGTCTTTCTAAGTCCTCAAACCCAGGGGGTTGTCCTACATAAACTTCTTCTTTAATGAAACCATTTAGAAAGGCTGACTTTACATCCATTTGGTATAGCTTAAATCCTTTATGGGATGCAAAGGCTAATAACATCCTAATGGACTCAAGTCTAACTACTGGGGCATACGATTCGTCGTAATCTAACCCTTCTACTTGGCTGAATCCTTTCGCTACTAAGCGGGCTTTGTTTCTGACTATTTCTCCTTGATCATTCAACTTATTCCTAAAAACCCACTTAGTGTCAATGACGGATTTGCCCTCAGGTTTAGGCACTAATTCCCAGACTTGGTTTCTCTCAAATTGGGCTAGCTCTTCTTGCATAGCTATGATCCAATCAGGATTAGGTAGGGCTTCCTCTATAGTTTTGGGTTCAATTTTTGAAATCATGGCTATCTGACTAAGGTTTCTATAGGAAGACCTAGTTCTGACTCCTAGAGTTGGATCACCTACAATTTGATCGGTTGGGTGACTGAGTCTGGGTTTCTTGGTCTTTCTAGAACTTGGATCAGCCTCAGGTCCGGCTGGTCGGTTTAGTTCACTATTTGATTCAACTCTTTGGGCTGGTTCAATTGTTGGGTCAATAGTTGGTCAATTTGACTCAATAGTTGGTTCAATAGTTAGTTCATTTAAGGGTTCAATTAAAGGTTCAACAGTTTGTTCATTATTTTCTTGATCAGAATTTGATGAAGTTAGGTCTGGATGATCAGATGTTGAGTTGATTTCTTCATCAAATATTAAGTTTGTTGTTTCTTCAATTTTCTTAGTTTGTTTGTTGTAAACCCTATAGGCTCTACTTGTGGTCGAGTATCCTAGGAAGATACCTGGGGTTGACTTGGACTGAAATTTCCCTAAATAGTCTTTGGTGTTTAGGATATGGACTTTGCATCCAAAGACCCTTAGGTAGTGTAGATTTGGGAGTCTATGGTAGTACAGTTCATAGGGTGTTTTGTTGTGTCGTTTGTTAATCAGGACCCTATTTTGGATGTAACAAGCCGTACTAATTACTTCTGCCCAATATTGGTTTGCTAAGTTAAATTCATTGAGCATAGCCCTAGCGGCTTCCTGAAGTGTTCTATTTCTTCTTTCGACTATCCCATTTTGTTGGGGGGTTCTAGGACACGAAAATTCGTGTATATACCCATTTACCTTACAGAATTCCTCGAACCGTTGATTTTCAAATTCTCCCCCGTGGTCACTCCTAAGTCTTTTAATTTTAGTATCATTTTGATTTTCAATTAATTTACAGAATTCATTAAGTAGGTTTAGGGTTTCGTCTTTGGTCTTTAGAAACCTAACCCAGGTAAACCTAGAGTAATCATCAACTATTACTAAGCAGTACCGGTTTCCGCTTAGTGACTTGGCTCCATGTGAATCAAATAGGTCAAGGTGCAGGAGCTCAAGTGTGGTTTGAGTTAGATCAGATTGAATTAGTTTGTGATTAGATCTGGTTTGTTTACCTTGATTACATGATTCACATATTAGGTTTTCATTATTTTTAATTTTGGGGATACCTTTGATTAAGCCAAGTTGAGTGATTTTTGAGATAGTTCTCATATTAGTATGACCTAATCTCCTATGCCAGAGGTTTGATTGTTCTAACTGAGTTAACATACATTTGGGTACTAGGGGTAGGTTTATAGTGTAAACATTATTTTTTCTAGTGCACTTAAGCATGATTTCAGAGTCTTGTAGGTTTCTAATCAGGTAGTTAGAATTGTTGAAGGTAACTATATAACCAGAATCACACAACTGACTTATGCTAAGCAAGTTAAAATTGAAATTTTCAACCAAAAGGACTTTCTTAATAAGAAAGTCAGATTTAAGTTCAATGTTACCTGACCCAATTACCTTGAGTGTAGCATTGTTGCCAAATGCCACTGAGCCTAGGTTCTTGAACTTGAGTTTGGTGAATTTCAATTTATCTTCAGTCATGTGTCTGGAGCAACCGCTATCCAACATCCATTGGTCCAAATCTTTATGTTCCTACACATAAGGAGTTTTGTTGATTTGGATCCAATTAGAATCAGGAATAGCTTAAATTGATTTTCACAACCTAGTCTGTCTCACCCAAATCTAGGGTTATCAATCATGTTAACCTTACAAGTTTTGTGAGACAGGTTTTGGTAGATAGAATTTTGAAAACCATGATTTATTTTGAAAGACTTAATTAATTTTGTAAACAATTGAATTTATTTTGAAAAGACAGTTTAAATCTACAAGTAACTGAAAATTTGTGTTAGATTTGAATTTGACAAAGAATAATTTGAATTTGAATTTCAAAAATTGGCTTCCAGGTCTTGGCGAGGCACTAGGCCTTCTTTGGTCATAGCCTTATTGGATCATCAACCCTTTCCTTGACAAAGCCTTTTAATGAAATTTCATTTTCAAAATTAATCTTTGAAAAATTCTGGTCTAACTAGTTTGGGTCTTGGATCGGTAGCTTCGGCTAGTTTCACCAGTCTAAAGAGACCAAGTATACTTGACCTTATTAGAATTGGTTTCCCTAACGTACTATCATCTCACCTCCACCCAATACTATGTTGTCAAGTTTCAGTTAAGTTTGTTCAGTCCTTAAACTAACCATTCCTAAGTCTAAGCATGGTAAATTGCAGAAATTAAATAAACAATCAATCAAGCAAATTATAATCAAGAATTAAGTTTTATCTAACAATAAATATAGTTTTCAGTTTGGCTCCCCATGGACTAAAGCCACGATAATGGTTCGGCAAGATGTGAATCTTGTCCTTGGGGATCTAATACTGATTTGATCCAGTCGGTTTGTTCAGGCACAGTTTAGGTACCCATGCCTGAACTTTATTTCTGGACTGATTCAGTACAGCAAAGTAAGATATTTGTCTAGATTTGGTTCTATAGCCTAGTCCGGATCGATTTAGAACGAACTTCTATTTTCCAAGAATCATGTCAAGACCCTTGGAACCAGAAGTGAATCGTTCTAAAGCTGATCTAAGTTCCTTAACCTGAGTTTTCAGGGAGGAGTTCTCTTTCTCAAGTTTTTCAACTTGAGTAGGAGTTTCTTCTTGAACCTTCTCGGTTAAGGGATTAGAGTCAGCTCC
This sequence comes from Boesenbergia rotunda, assembly GCA_024364735.1. Taxonomy (NCBI): domain Eukaryota; kingdom Viridiplantae; phylum Streptophyta; class Magnoliopsida; order Zingiberales; family Zingiberaceae; genus Boesenbergia; species Boesenbergia rotunda. Next base: position 34,397 of record JAGFNQ010000387.1, read on the forward strand.
CTCTTTCAGGAGTTTTACTTCCTGTCGGAGGGATTCGACTCGGAGTTTAGCTTTCGCCAAATCTCGAGAAAGATACGAAATTAGTTCATTTAATTGACATCTAGTAAATCCACTTACCTTGATTTCGCCATCTTCTGAAAAGGTCAGTATGCCGTCGTCCTGTTCTGATTCTGACTCGGACTCGACTTCTTCTGAGGCGGTTAGTGCTAGTAGGTTCGACTGTGGGACCTCTTCTTCTTCGGAGGAGGAGGACTCGTCCCACGTTGCTTGAAGTGTCTTCTTCCTTCTATTCTTCTTGGTTTCCTTTAGGTTCGGACACTCCGTCTTGTAGTGACCCTTCTTCTTGCACTCGTAGCAGGTCACGTTGGGCTTGTTCTTTTCATTTGCGGGTTCAGCTGGTTCGTCCTTTCTTCGGCTAGCTTTCCTTCTGTTGGTTTGATTCTTCAGTTCTTTGTAGTAGTTTCTTGCCAGTCGGACCAGCTTAGGTCGATCTCCTTCTTCATCTTCTGAGTCTGAGACTGAGTTAGACTCGTGTTCAGGTTGAGGCTTCTTCTTGGTTGTCCTTCCAGTTTTACCTGCAATAAAGGCAATACCTTTCTCGGCCAAATTGCAGTTAGTCTGTTCATGCAACTCTAATTCAGAGAATAATTCATCTAATTTTATTTTTGAAAAGTCCCTTGAAACCTTGTATGCATCTACCATAGATGCCCACAAGGTGTTTTCTTGGGAAAGCATTTAAAGCGTACCTTATTAGGTCACGGTTTTCTACCTTGTGACCAATGGTGTGTAGACCGTTCATTAGTTCTTGATTCGGCGTGAAGCTGAGCTGCTGTTTCGTTGTCGGCCATTTTGATGGTATACAGCTTGTTCAGGAGCAGATCTCTCTTGCTGATCCGAGTGTCTGATGTTCCTTCGTGCAGCTCGATCAGTTTTCCCCACAGCTCCTTGGCACTGTTGAAAGGGCCCACCCGGTTCAGCTCCTCTTTTGTTAAGCCGCATTGTAGGGTCT